>JAPYZP010010617.1:0-14602 GCA_030522985.1 Torymus sinensis
TATTTTGCCTCGAGTTTATTGGGAAATTTATCTCTCAGTCTATCATTGTAGAATTAGCCTAAATATTACGCTGGTCGTTCACGTGAACGCAGTTCATCATACTAGCTACATTCAACGCGCTTCGCGCGTATTATTTCTTTGAGGTTATGAACATGATCAAGTTAGTCCGTTTCATTTTAAAAGTTTGTTTGTATAAGTTTCGTAAATATCATAAAATAAAATCATGAAATTTTTCTTATACTATTTTAATTATTTAGTTTTAAATACTCAAAAGCAAAAATCCAATCTTCAAAATTCAAACATATTCAATTTCAGCGCTTATTCTATGTAGACCAATCAAGTGATCCAACGCCAACCAATCAAAACAGTCTTATTGTCATGACAGATTTTCTCCATTCACTTTTTAAAGAGAGGAATATAAGAAGATTATGGTTGTTAGAAATCGCAAATAACCTTTTAGTTCATTGCAATTATATCAATAGTAACTATTTCACATGCATGTAATATGAATGTAATGCTTATATTAAAGTGAATAATTTTTTTGTGATAATTATAATACTATTCATTCAAAAATGACTTCGCGTAATGTAAAATTAAAGGTTTGCGTTAAAATAATTTTTTTTTATTTACAATGTGCCCAGGCAGAAATAACTTTTGCGTAAAACTGTCAATAAATGCTAATAAAAAATAATAACAGGACGATTTGGGACGCTTATAACAGTTAGAAAGTGTTATGAATGAATTCCTATTAATAGGTATAAGTACTTATTTGCATTTATTTGCCTTTTCGGATGGTCCCATGTGAGAAATGGTTTTAGGGTTCAAAAAAGCAAATAACTGTTATCAAATATTATTTATTATAAATAATAAGTTTTGTCTATTATTTATTGTTATTAATAGTGAATATTAATTATTTTAATTTAGTGACACCCTCTAGAAAGTATTACTTTTTAATACACATAACTGTTCGTAATTATTGTTAGTGACTATTGTTAATTTTAAGTAACAATTTTACGTTAATAGTATTTTCTGGTAGTTAATAATCACTTATTATCATAAAATTATTGTTATAATCGAAAGAAAACTGTTATTAGCATTTTTTGTTGACTTTCATTTGATGAATAAAAAAAAAACAAATAAATACAAATAACTGTAAAGAACTGTTACTGACAGCAAATAAAATTCTTAAAAACTATTATTAAGTGTTATTAGCGTCCCAAATCATGTATTTATAAACTGCAAATAATAGAAAATAACTGCAAATGAAAATTATATTTAATTATTAAAAATTGTGTGCATAATTTATTTCTGGCTGGGTGTGTGTGTATGTGTGTGTGTATGTATATATACACACACACACACACACACACACATACATAAACATATATATAAATAATGGCATGGTTTAGATTTTAGCTATTCATGGATACCGACAATCCGATAAAATATTTAGTGCTAAGTTAGGTTCTTTAAGAAAAAATTTTAAAAAACAAGTTGATTTAATTTTTGTTAAAGCACCGCACAAAGTTCCAGCAATAGAATATCATACTGATAATGAAGAACATAATGATGCTACTGACGATACAACAGATCGTAACATGTTTTCAATGACTGTTTTTAATATATATGTAGACCCTAGTGGAAAAAATCTGGTTTCTAAAGTATGCCAAAAATGTTTGTGACTATTCTATATATAAGGCTTTATTAGATCTTTATCTATGTACATATCTTACATCTTACTTAATATAAAAATATGTTTCTCTAAATTGCTTTCTTCCGCTTGTGTGTTTCTTTATGATTGAGTGTTTAGTGTTGTTTGTGTTGTGCACGTGTAAGTATTCTTTATCATTTATGTGTTATTGTCTGTGTTGTACTATGTGTTCACATTTTTCTTCCTTCTTTCTCATCGTCATTCTTCTTTCTCATTCTTTTCTTTCCTTTAAACTTCTGTATCTTCCTCCTCCTCCTCGTCGCTTTCACTCTTTCCACTCTTTTTCTGGATCTCCTTTTCCTTTTCTATTTGCTTCTCTTTCTTTACTTCATCCTTCTGTCTCTCTTTCTTTCCTTCTTCCTTGTGACTGACTTGACCATCATCGCCTTCTGGCTTATTTTCTGTCTGCTCATCTTTTTCTGTCTTGTCTTTATCCTCTTCCTCTATTTTTGCTGGCTCTCGCCAATCTTTCCTTCTGGCTTATATCCTTTCTGCTGCTCCATCTCTCTCTGCTATCCTTAACCTCTTCAATTTTGTACACCTCTTCTTCATTTATTTCCTCTTCTTTTATATACAGACTATCTCTGTCGATCTTATCTTTAAAGATCAGCCATCTGGCTGCGTCTGTCATCCAAAGTAGTGCTACTTTGAAATGTACTTCTCATGCGTGTCTTTTCATCCAGTTTTTTATACTTTCACCTTTGTTTTTCTTTTCTTTCCTTATAATTAGCATTTTCTCCTTGTCTATAAGCCTGCCCTGACTATTCTAAAAGTGCTCCAAACTGTTCAAAATTGGTGTCTAAGTTGTACATAAATCACAGATTTTGGACATTTGGAACCCTTTTGGCTCACTTAAAAACAGTCTGGAACATTAATAATTAATATTAATTAATTTATAAGACTGTAAGACCGATTGAAAAATTCTTATCAGCGAATATTAATAATCATTTTGGGCACAAATATTTCTAACAGGGTGAAATCGATTATATCCTATTTTTTGTTGGAATACTTTTGGCAGTAAGTGGAACACTTTTGGGATACATCTGCACACTTTTGAGAATGATTCGCACACTTTTTGAATGAATTAGAACACTTTTTAATTTTCTTCTGTAACAAATATCAAATTTTTTATATTTTTAAAAATAAATTGTAACACTTTATGGAACACTTAAAACACTTTTTGGAACTACTTGGAACATTTTTTTTCTATAATAAAGTAAAGGAAAAAGTTGTTCTTGCTTTTGGAACATTTAGGAACACTCTCTGAATACTGCTGGGGCACTTACTTCACAAATCTTTTGTGAATAGTTGGAAACACATTTGAAACAGCTCGAAACACTTTCGAAATATTTTATATGGTTTTCAATATTTTAAAGCAACTTGGGAACAGTAAAAAACAGTTAGGAACAGTTTATTAAACATTTCAGAACACTTTTAAAATAATTTAGAACATATTAAAATATTATGGCACGGCGTGGCATAAGTGCTACTTTTACGCACGCTTGCTAAAGTAAGCATATGCAGTAGTAGTAGTACTTCTGCCTCACTGTGTCATAAAATATTGTTCGATACACGTTATAAAAACGATTCTTACACGATTGTGAGTTTGTCGCCCAAGCTTCGCTCACAATCGTGTCAGAATCGTTTTTTTAGCACTAGTATCGAAAACTACTATTTCGAATATTTTGAAATAATTTTAAAGCATTTATGGAACATGTAGGAATTACGGAATGATTATAATTTAAACAAAAATTGATATCACAGTCAATTAGTTGTAATTGATGTACTTCACCATATAAAAACTGTTCCAAAATACTTATGAGATGTTAAAAAAAAAAATTCAAACAAATATGATAAGGTCTCGAAAAATATTCTAAGATAGATGAATGGTGTTTAAAAAATGTTCCAATGATGTTTAAAAGTTTTCCAAAAATATTTAATAACTACAAATTAGGATGAAAAATGTATATAATTCGAAACACATTTTATGTATAAAGAAACATTTTCTGTTTTACTTGGCTAAAAAGGGGTCCTATAAATGAAAATTTAATGTGTTCCAAACTGTTCCAAAAGTGTGTCGGGTCATGGAAAAAGTATTCCACTAGAATAAGAAAAATAAATTCTTTTCTATTTTAAAGGAATGTTACCAAGTGGTTATTGAGTATGCAATATGGTGGTAGAAAGTGTTTCAAATTGTTCCAATAGTGTTCGAAATGTCTAAAATCTGTCTTTTAAACACACCATGGGAACACTTTTTATAACTTTTGGCACATTTATTGGCTCGAATCCATTTCAACTAGGGGAGAGAGAATTTGTCATAATATTTAATGATTCAACCTTTATAAATTTTATAGAGTATGGCTGGTGGTTTAATACTGAAGATAAAGTATTTAAGGCTATAGAGCCAAGTCAGTTATCAGTTGGTTTTGATGAAAGTATACAATTAATAAAAAAAACTTTTGACGAACAAGGACCATTTGATGGGTTAATAGGTTTTTCACAAGGGGGATCATTTGTTTCTATACTTTGTGCTATGCAGCAAAAGGAAGGTAAATTAAACTTATAATAATCACAATAAACGAGAATGACCATAACAATGTCACTCAATTTTAAAAGTACTACCTATAAAATCTGTTTGTCATTTAAAGTATGTCTAAAAGTAGGGATGTAACCGAGTAGTTCGAAATTTTTGTTGTCTTCTTTTTTGCATTACAAAATGCATGTAAATGAAAAACAAAATTCTTAAGCATATACAATTGCAATGTTTGGACATATATAAAGCTAATATAACACTTTTCATTTCATTTTAAAGTTTTGAACAATACCTTTTGACTTATATATTTTACGAGTTTTTTTCCGAGTAAAAACTCGAAAAAAAAAGTTCAATTTTGAATCCATGAACTTCATTGTTTGTACGAAGTTCATAAATATTTTTGGAGCCTTTAAACACCTTATTAGTTTACTAAATTAATGTACTGGTTATAAAACGTGGGTGATTTCAATACATAATTTTATCATTTATATAATTTTATTCATGTTTTATAAAAATACATAATTTTATCATTTATATAATTTTATTCATGTTTTATAAAAAGAAATAGACAGAAATCTTCGAACTACTCGAACCACCCCTATCTAAAAGTAATTAAAATGATTCATCAAAATTCCTTCTTATAATAAATACATGGAAGTAATATAACCAAAATTTGGATAACTGTTGATTTTCAATTGAAATTTTTATAATTTATTTATAACCATTTAGTAAATCTCGTCATTTTTTTTTAAATTCAGTTTTTTATTTTCTGAGTTATTTAGATTTTAATTCTTTTATAATAAAATTATTTTTTATTATTTAATTTTTTCTAGTTCTTTCCATCAACTTTAACTTTGCAATTATAATTTCGGGTTTTAAGTCATTGTGCAAACCACATGATGTATTTTATAAAGAAACTTTAATACTACCAACGCTGCATGTTTATGGTGATGGTGACAAAGTTATTCCAACAAGTTAGTTACAAATTTATAGATTTTTTTTTAATCATTTTCGACTATTTTAATAATCGTTTTTTCAGATATGGCTGAAGAATTAAGTAATTCATTTATCAATAGAGACATATTTATCCACGAGGGAGGACATTATGTACCAGGAAAAAAGCATATATATCATAATTTTATAAAACAAATGTTAGAGATAAAGATGAATAAAAATAAAAATACTTAAAAAGTATAAGTAAATGTATTATTATTAAATTTATTCACTGTTACATTCACAGTACAAATAATTAATGTTAATTTAGAAATAAATATAACTTGATTGAATGTAGTTAAAGATATAATTTTATTATACAATTAAAAAGACAAAAATAAAAATTAATTTACAACCTAAATATTTATAAAAAACTTCAAAATAATTATGATCAAATGAAATATAATTTACAAATTCATTATAATTATATCAAAGGCACTACTTGCTGTAAGACTATTAATATTGGTTTAATGTCATTAAATTTATTAACAATTTCCAAAATTATAAAGAAATTTTTATTTGTAATTAAGGTCTAATTTTCTTATAATTTGTTTTCCATAAAAATATAATTTACATACTTGTTATCAAAATAATGTTTTATTTTTACAAGCAAGCTCTGTAGAAGATAAAATAATCCCTCTGCTATTCGTCCATCAGATTTCTGTATTGAATATACATATTAGTAGATAGTTTTTTTAGTCAAAGGTCAAAGCTAAACAAATATTGAAATATTTCTACTCTGAAACAATGTACTCTACATCTAACGGATGAATAGTAAGTGCGAAAATAAAGATACATTTCATGAGATTTTAGAATGGAAAACACATTATTTATTCCATTGCTTTTAAAATTTACAAAAGTGTAAAATCCTTTGTTTATGTATTCTAAAATAATATATTATTTTAGTTAAAATTAGTAATCATGTTAATTGGTCCTCCAATTGAGCAATATAACATGAACATTTAGATCATTGAAATTCTTTGTTCAAAAATAGTACATAACGATATGTGTGACCTAAGTAGCACTTTTTTGCACGGTGTGAAGTTAGGGCCCAAGCGAAGCAAGGGTCCTAATCACGTTGTGCAGAGTGCTCCTTAGGTCAAAAGTATCGTATAAAATTTTATAGCACTGCCTACCTAAGCGGTCCTAAGTAGTGCTTTTTTGCAGCAAGAGATTAGCGCACCAGCATAGCGAGTGTGAAAAAGTACTACTTAGGTCACGGATAGGCGTGACCTAAGCGCAGGCTTAGGTCACACAGTGCTATAAATATAATTTAACAAAATAGAAATAATATTATGAATTTTACGTTTACATTAGGCAAATGTGAGATGTTACCTTTCTCAAAGATGAAAATCATGTATTAGAGAAAATAAGGTAGAATTTCCGTTTTGTGTTTTAAATTATTGAATCCATTACTGATCTTAACACTTCCTTCGAGACAATTTATGTATATAAGCACTTAATATTAATATTATTGTACGTATTTATACACTTTGAAATAAAAATTTATGTAAAATGTTTATTTTCTGACTCTTATACTTCCTAGAGTCAACAAAGGTTATTTCAAACCCAAATTGAATTTTTCAATTGGCTTTACTTTGACTGGTAAACTCATGGTGATTGTTCTTGTCCATTAGTCTCTTGAGTTTTCATTACTTCTGGAAGATCAGGTGGTATAGAAAATGGTGTCATTTCTAGAGGTTCAAATTGTCCATTTTCTTGACGAACAGCTAACCCAATTAGTGCTGGACATTGGGCTTTGGCAGTTGTAGACGATAATCCATAATCCGATAGAAATTTGTTGTCTGACATAACTATATTGTCTTTATTAAATAATTGCTGATTGACAGGAGGAATTTTTAATATTCCTGAAAAACATGTTATAAAAATAATGGTTCATTGATATTAATATAAAAGGGAAATAATTTAATAATTTACCTTCAATAATTTTTTTTAATTCCAATACCGTTGTGTTTTCTTTAGCATCAGTAAAAATTGTCATTTTTTTTCGTCGAATCGTTAAAAAAACATCCTGAAAAGACTTGGAAATGTGAAGGTTAGGTTCTCTTTATATTTCCTCAATAATGAGGAAATAAAATAAAATATAAAAAAAAAGCAAAAACTCACCATGACTTTTTATTGATAATAGATCTATATTTTTTAATAAATAAAATTTATAGTACTTTGTTATGAATGTGAAAAAGAATGCAGGTTATAATGGGAATCCAAAAGTATAAATTTTGTGGATCACGATCACGGAAGGTACAATATCATGTTACGACGCGAGTCGGGGTCTTTTAGCAGAAAGGCGCTTCTGCAATGGTCGCCGAGTCGACCATCTGGAACGTGGAATTCGTTGCTCAATTAAGGTGCATTTTCATGCTAAAAGCGACAACGCTAAAATACTACAAAGTTAAACGGGTTCAACTTTTTAGCGTTAACGCTCGAATTTTGGCCATATACTTTTAAGGTGCATTTTCATGCTAAAAGCTACAACGCTAAAATGCTACAAAGTTTAACGGGTTCAACTTTTTAGCGTTAACGCTCGAACTTTGGCCATATACTTTTACATGGGGTTTTCAGCGTTGTAGCATTATAGCGACAGCATGAAAAGGCACCCTTACATGGGGTTTTCAGCGTTGTAGCGTTTTAGCTTTGCGCATGAAAAGGCACCCTTAAAATCCGAACTCAAAGGAAATAACTTTAACTTGGAGTTTATTAAATAATTAAGCACTTGTTAATTTTGATAATAACTGACAAACAAGAACTTCCGACCGTGATTCTATACAATAAAAACGACGTGAAATAACTTTGACCTTGGCGACTGACACTACGACGTGGTCAGGGCGCGTGCACTAGTGCAACTGACTGAGCTACGAAGTGTCTCATGTGCTCGGTAGCGACTGACTCGAGGCCCGCGATGAGCCCTAATTTATATATACCCTGAGCGGTGGGTGGAGCTCCAGGTTGGTAGTGGGGTCAGTATGACGTACAGGCTGTGGGGCGCCAGGTTGCCTCAGAGGCCTTCCCCACTCCGAAGTAGAGGACGTGGTCGAGGAGAGGCCTTAGACCTGAAAATAGTGGCGTGGGACGCCCCTGGTCCGTGATTTGTTGTTGACGATGGCTCGGCCGTTAGGTCGCTGCGCAATAATTCTTAGAAGAGTTTGTGCCCTCGGCCTCTCGGAAGTGTTTACGCAGTTCAGAACTCTCGACCTTGGAGGAGGTTGGGTTCCCTCGATCCCTTCGCTAATGGATTCGTAGAAGTGTTTACTCCCTAATGCATTCTTGAAATTGTTTTGATCTGAAGTTCGTATCGACCCTTTTGACCTTCAAGGGCAGGCTAGGCTTGTTTGCGTGACAACTCTCTGTTTTGACCTTGGATTGTTTTCCTTTCTTAAGTGGTTTTTGACCATTGGAATTTGGCTTCTCGGTATTGTTGACTCTGGCTACCTCGGTCTCTTCGTCCTTGAATGCTTGAACCGTTGCAGCCACCTGCCATTTTCCTAGAATCCTTGAATAATAAATAGTTCCCAGAAAAGCTTTTCACCCTGAGCGAGCTTCCTTTATTTAATTATTAATTATCATTATTATGTTTATTTCGTTATCAATGATCATTTGTAAATCACCTAGTTATTATTTATTTAATGACGCTCGGAATTTATCATAAAAATCATTTATGAGTTTATTATTTATTTATGGTATGAGTTAGAATTATCTACCTGATTAACTAAATGAATTAATTATTTATTGTTTATTTTGAAATTAATCTTTTATCCGAAATTACCATTGTAGAATCGGCCTAAATGTTGCGTTATCCGTTCACGCGAACGCAGTTCATAACAATAAATAGATTGTATTGCGTTCCTCTTCTTCTTTTTTTAAATGGCAGCTGGGCTAAGGCCCGGGCCCCATATGCTTGCGTATGGATTTGGACGAACGTGGTGTAAGGGAGCATGCCGGCAGCCAATCATAGATTGCTTCGAGTGATAAACACTCTTTTCTTCCACTCGAGTCAAGTTGTGATTGGCTGCTGGATGCTACCTTACCGCGTTCGTCCGTATCCGTACGCAAGCATATGTGCATATGTGGACAGGGCCTGAGCCTGGGCGCCTCCCCTGGTATGAATGGTATTGCGTTACGTTAGATTCAGATATCCTGTTTTTTTCTTTATAAAGGTTATTTTCGCCATGCGAGCACATGCTTCCGTTTTGAAGGAATAATGGCCCCCGCACGCTAAAAACTTGAGTTGAGGAGAATAGTAATTAATATATGATGTATATCTACATATATTGGAAATAACGAGGAATAATGAGGAATAACAACGTTGTTCCTCGTTATTCCTTGTTATTTCCAATATATATAGATATACATCCAATGCTATTTCCTATTCCCCTAAAGTTAAGTTTTTAGCGTGCGGGTGCCCTAAGAAGGAACAAGTCTTTTTAAAGCTCGCTTGTGATTGGCTGTCAGGCGTCCATACTTAACTCTATTCCAACATTTCACCTCTAAGCCAATCAATGTTCTAAGTATCAAGATTATTCCACGAATCACGATTCTAGTTGAGAATCACTGAGATCGTGATGCGTATGAAAATACCTATTGTATCTACATACCTATTCTCATCAGTGTCATCAGATTGTGGCTATTAATCGCCACTTTTACATGCATATTATTACTATATATATTGTTTACCTGGCCACACTGATTCTCATCAACTAGAATCGTGATTCGTGGAATAATCTTGATACTTAGAACATTGATTGGCTTAGAGGTGAAATGTTGGACTAGAGTTGAGTATGAACGCCTGACAGCCAATCACAAGCCAACTTTAAAAAGACTTGTTCCTTCTTATTCCTTCAAAATGGAACACGTCTTTTTAAAGCTCGTTTGTGATTGGCTATCAGGCGTTATTCCTCGCTATTCCTGCATACGTGCAAGAGCTCTTATGTTCTGTGAAATTATAAATTCGGCTATGATAGCTATTGCATCTTTGATTTTGAAGGCTAGCGAACCCACGTCTGACCCCAGCGAATCTTGGGTCTTTAGTGTAAAAAGATTTGATAAGAGGGACTGGCGGCCTCCGTTGTATACGGAAAGAAATATCGAACTAAAACGTTACCAAAAATTTTGATTTTGGAATTACTAAAAAAGGCTGGATTAAAATACTACCTTAAATGAAACACCTTAACTCCATATTCGTGATATATGCTTCTCAATTTTTCCAGAAACTGAATATTTCTAATGTAAGAAGAAATCATACTTAATAAGGTGATATAAATTAACCAAGATTCATTGAGTCACTCTGATACTTAATCATAATCGGTGCTTCCGCGTCTCACTGTTGAGAATGAAACGTCCCCAACTCCGGAACCGTTCATGCGGCAATCAGTTTGTCGAAACATCGCGTGTGCGTCTGGAGCATTACTTGTGCCCTTGGTCGAGTTGTGGTTGTTTTTTACTCTTTTAATATTAAAATCTTGTTAAAGCTATCCTATAATATATCAATTAACAGTATATTATAATTAAAAATATTACTTATGTTGACTGTAATTTACTATTCACTAATAAGAATTTTTCCATCGGTCTTACAGTCTTATAAATTAAATTAATTAATATTAATGGCAGTCAGATTGCCCTTGTTTATAATCACCCCCGTAGAATGTGAGATAAAAAGTTAATTAAAACCTGGAAAAAAATATTGTTAGTAAAGGACAATCTGACTGCCACCCACCACCAAATTGCCCAACGTTTCGAGCCGCTTCCGCTCCTCCTCGGGGCTGAAATGAAACGATTATAAACAAGAGCAATCTGACTGCCATTAATGATCCAGGAATGGCTAAAAGATGCCTTAAAATATTACCTTTCGATTGGCACCTGGCTGAAAATGGGACTCCATCACTGAAGAAAGTTATGTGCAAATAAAGCTGTTTTTGAAAAAATTGAAAATTTTCAAATTTTCAAAAAATTCTAACTTTTGAACGGTTGCATATTTTGCTCTAAAATTTTAAGGCTGTGTTTTTGGGCTAATTTGGAATCGGTAAAAAAGTTTGACGGGAACAGTTGACCTGAAACGTCTCATATATATATATATTGTTTTGACACATGAACAAAGAGCTGATTAAATAAAAAAGGCATTATCTTTTCGGTGACTGTTGCGCCACCTACGCGTTCACTGACGACACTGACACCCAGCGTTTGTTCCACACTATTCTGTAATATATATATATATATAAGAATCACCAAAAAGCAGTTAAACGTCAAAGGAGTCAAGAAGTTTTAGAAACAGTTAAAAAGAGTACGCAAAACTTTGAAGACTCAGACACAGAATCTGAGGTACAGAATCCAATCGAACCAGAGTGTGAGCAAGCACCTACTGATCATGAAGGTACTCAACATAAACATTTTTTTCTTGAACTTCATAGCTCTTTTCACTATTGTTAACTAGATCTTTTTTCTTTTCATTTCTTCAAGTACTCGCATCATACAGTAGTTTTTTGGAGTTTAAGTATCGAGTTATGTATTTTCCTTGAATCTTCTCTATCTCTATGTACTTTCATACTCAATTTTCCGCTTCGTACACAATTATTCGCTGACGCATTTCAGATAAACCAACATCAAATGTCATTAGTAACCGTACCAGCATACAGGCAAAAACCAATTTGACATTTAACCTTAATCTCTCTCCGTCCGATGCTAATGACAATGTTACTGACGGGTCGAAAGACGCAAATCTGGAACGTGAAGAATCCCAAGATCACAAAAAATCCCCAGGAGTACCGTCATCTAAAGGTAATTATTTGTTATCATGTGTCTTTACTGCAAAGCTCAGCTATTTATCAACGGATAATTAGGTGACGCTTCCGCATGATTCTATTCTTCTCCATTGCATGGATTCTGCCAGCATATTCTTTCTAGTGTATTTACTCTTGCCCTGTTCAGTTTCTTCTTCGACTTCATGATCCTCTGCGCTTTTCTTAACTAGATCTTTTTGCTTTTCATTTCTTAGAGTAATACATACCTCAAAGTAAATTTTTCTAGTTTAAGTATCGAGTTATGTATTTTCCTTGAATCTTCTTTATCTTTATGTACTGCCATCCCCAATTTTTCGCTTCATACATAATTATTTCTTTAATCCTCACATAAATAGCCTAATCCTAAGTTTTCACTCATTGACTCACTTCAGGTAAACAGACATCAAAAGTAATGAGTATACGAGAATAGATGCAAACAAGATTTATCAGTAAAGCAAAATCTATTACCGTACCATGCTGATGCCAATTTTACTGGAACTGAAGACCATAACCTGGACCGTGAAGATGCAGAACAATACCCAAATGACGACCAATCCCGAGATGATGAACCATCTTGAGAAGTAGCGTCCTCTAATAGTACTTTTCGTACCATGGGCGTAAAGTTCAACTTTACGCCCGCGGGTAACCTGGGTGCCCGGGGGGCCGGCGTAGCTGGCCCCAAGGGCTACGCAGATTGCACAAGGGTTGTAAAGTTTTATGCCCGCGGTGCGAACATTATTTTTCGTCACAGTTGCATGATGTACTCATTTTACGCCAGTTTTGTCGGTTTAAAATGCAAATTGACGACACTTTCACACACATTTTCACATGTTTATCAGCTGATTCTCAGATGAGCTTTCTCAGTAGGGAATACAATTATAATAGAATATATGATGTGTACTTAATAAATACTACTTTTCCTAGCTAAGGCGGAAGTAGTAGATTATCACCTTGGGAGTAACGTAGGCTATGTACGTCCGCGAGGAATGTGATACCCGAGCGAAGCGAGGGCAGAAACTCACTGGTATTTATAGCCCTCATTACTCCCGATGGCAATATAAAATTTTTGCATTCCCGGCGGAAAGTTATTTGTGCTTAATCCCTTATTTCTGGGACAAAAACGTCACACAACCTCACTCCTAGAAACTACGACGCTTATGCTCGTGCGTCTAGTTTTAGCCAGCCAGGAAAATAGGGACACTTGCATGCACGTCGCCGCTGTTAGGAGGGAGAACATGTCGACGCCTCCTATTCAGATAATGCCATCTCCCGCGCCAATTTTATATGATCCCAACTTAAAACTCAATGCAATATAATGCCAAGCTCCCGCCGAACTCGCGCGCTAGTACGATATGATGCCAAGTCACGCGCCAGTACCATATAATTCCAAGCGACGCGCGAGTGCGATATAATTCCAACGCGAGCGCCAGTGCGATATAATTCCAACGCGAGAGCCAGTGCGATATAATTCTAACGCGAGCGCCAGTGCGATATAATTCTAACGCGAGCGCCAGTGTGATATGATTCCTATATTCACCCATCAGTACGACATAATGCCATTTCCATAGATAGAGAACTATCATTTTTGCATCAATACTTAATATTGCAGGGGATGCGAGTTCTACCGATATACGGAAGCGTGTCAGACGTGTATACATGGCAAAATAATTATTTAAATAATTCTTAAACCCAAGTAGGCGGGGGATAAGAGTTCCACCGATATACGGAAGCGTGTCAGACGTGTATATATGGCTAAATAGTTATTTAAATAATTCTTAACTGTGTGACGGAACCGTCTACGTTTCAATATAAATAAATTTTTTTTTATTTTTTTTTAAATAACCGACAATATTTCGTATTTGAACAATCATGCATGATCATGATCATAACCCTGAACCTCTACTACCCTACTGACACTACTGCACCTAGGGTTGTGTGTTGTGACCTGCGCCATTCGAAGCTTCCCCAAGCTGCCATAAAACGACGGCGCGGCGCATGTCTTAATCTTGAACTTAAAATCTTGTAACTTCTTTTCTTATATTTCTGCGATATATAAAATAAACTATTAACTTTCTTTTCTTCTTGATGAAGAACAATTACTACTTTTATTAAAATAAATTAGTAATATAGTTTACCGAAGATTATTATTTTTCTTATGCAAAATAATTAATTCACTCTAGTAGAAATGTTAACTGTTAGCAGTTTGCTTTTGGCGGAGGAGTAAGAATGAATAAAAGGATTATACGAGTATAAGAAATATATCTTTTCTTATAAGCCCACTCTATAAACTATTTGTACATGAACTATAAAAGACTCGAAGGGCTCTTCTCTCAATGACTAACTCAGTCGAACTGACGCGGTCGCTCGCGCTCGCGCTCGCATAGGTAGAGGGGAGGGGAGAGACGAACGACTAGAGGAGCTTTCTGAGTACTGCATATGTATAACATATACATATGCTAACACTCCCTCCCGCGAAAAGTTACTTCTCCTCCTTTACTGTTGGCTGGGTTTAGGATCTGTAATCAAAAACGAGCATTAGTGATGGGTTGTTTTTATTTTCTACTCTAAATTCAA
>JAPYZP010010619.1:0-19194 GCA_030522985.1 Torymus sinensis
TGCTTTTTCACTGGTTTTACAGCTTTAATTGCACGTAACTTTCTTCAGTGATGGAGTTCCATCTTCAGCCAGGTGCCAATCGAAAGGTAATATTTTAAGTCATCTTTTAGCCATTTCTGGGTGAAATCAACCTTGTCCTACACACCTTTTTCAGAGTTTGAATATTGTATTTCAATGTATTGATACTCAACAAAATTTGTATTGATGAAACAATAATTTTTAACCATTCTTCTCTGAAATTGTAAACTTTTTCCCATATAATGTGCTATAAAAAAAGTTTCAAGTTTTTGAGTTAAAAAATCATGAATTCTTATATTCTTATAGGAATACTTATACATAAAAGTTATTTGTAATTTACTTTATCTTATCAATAAATTTGATTGAATATGCCTAGATAAACATTACTTGGATAACACCGTTAAGAAAGTCAAAGAGTTGACATTTTTTCGAAAAAGCGGAAAATTCGCATTATTTATTTTTCGGTAATTGGCCCGTAACATTTTGTTGGCATATGGTTCCGACTTGCTTACCCTGGATATTTTCATTTGAAATGGTCTAACAAACGAAAAGAACTTGGTCCGGTAAGTGTTCTATCAAAAGATCTAATGATCCCGTTTTTGGGCCGAGAAGTATCTGACTTCCCGTAGAATTGCTCATATATAGATATACAAATAACATGGGAATGTTTCTTCAAATAGTCATTTCTCGGAAAATAGTACCGCTTGCCATTTTACAAAATATTCTACATTATTGCATTTTGAGTCTAGTATAATATAATATTTTTTAAGAAAATTAAAAAAAAAAAGCTTGTCTTAAATAGTCTTACTCAGCCTATGCTTCCCATGTTAAAGTGGTAACCTTTGGCATTAGCTATCTCAATACTTAGTATCTCCCAATACTGGGGGTTTCAAAAATTGATAAAACATATAACAAGGAGTATGTACACCAATTTTTAAGAAAATTTAAAGAAAATCGAATTCCGAGTGAACTATCTTAAGAAAATACACCCCATGTCGAAATTGTTGTATTTGTTCACTTATTTCATAAAAACCAACGACTTTTATACAGAAAAGATTATCACGAACTAGGTGTTCCCACAGCTTTCATATGAGTTATCCGGTAAAGAAAATGGCTTTGAAAAAAAATGAGTGACGGTACCACTTTTTCACTATTTAAGGTCTAGAAAGGAAAAAAAAGGTCCTGTAAAGTGTGCTCTTAATTTTTTTTTGCAAATTTCTCGTTAGCTCTAATTCAAAAAGTTTGGTGGAATTACTCATATATACATTGTTCTGAATAAATGTTGTAAGTGGTAGCGACTACCGCCAGGTAGCGAATGAATATACTTGAGTAAAAATATCCAGTCCGAACTCAAAATTTCTTCTAAATTGCAAAGTCCTTTTAAAAATATTTTCAACTTTTCCAAAGTTGTTTGCAAAGTTTCGTATTTTTTAAACTTTATCTCTTAACAAATTAATTGATGAAAAGTTTGGAAAAAGTTTGCTAAACTTTTCAAAACCTTCTATCATGGATTGGGAAGTTTGGTATCTTCACATTAGACATTACAATTTTTATTGTATAGTTACAATGGCGAAAGTTTCAATGTTTACGTTTTTGTTAATAATAAAAAAACCGTAAAGCTAGAAAAGTTTTTTCTTAGAAAATATAGATATTTTAATAATCGTTCGAATGCTATCCGTCTGATTCAGATACATAGAGCCGTTCTCAAGAAATTACGATTTGAAAAAAAGTTAACAAAATTTTAACCTCAAATATCTCTGAAATTTATGGACCAATCATTTTCCCGAAGAACTCGACCGAGAACTATCCAAAATCTAGCTCTAGAAGGAATTTTGAAGCGATTATTAAGTCAATTTTACTCCCGTAGTCATTCGACATATAAAACTCGGTTTTTTCATTTTTTAATTTTTTTCTCAAAAACTAACCAAAAGAATTGATTCAAATTTTTACAGATTATAGATATTTATATTCTACATTATTGTGATTTTTCTCAAAAAATTGACCGTTTAGGTTGTAAGTTATAATCTTTTTATAAAAAAAAAAGTTTTTATTCATAACAAAAGAACCGTGATAGCTAGAGTATTTTATTTGGAAATGTAGAGTTTTTTATGCTCTTTCGAATGCTTTCCATCCGATTCGAAAATTTAAATCGAATCATTAAAAAAAATTCAAAAATAAATTGGTCGAAAAACAAAAATTCGACATAAAACAAAAACGAATCAGCAAAAAGCGGTCTAACTGCTCCGACTTTTAGAAACGTAATGACGGAATAATTAGAGTATATAATTGTACATCGATATTCCTCATTAAAAGGAAAGCAAAGCGCACACAAGCATTACTAGCTGTAGCAAAGAAAAGTGAATTGAATATCGCAGCAGTGTCGTAAAAGTTTTTCTTGCCGCGTGCGAATATGCTAATGTAAGCGAAACCGACCTCTTGCGCGTGCCCACGGTTGTAACAGAGAGTGGTAATCATTGAAAACCGAGAGTTTTTCTTTCTTATATTTCCCGCTAGTTTGAAACCGGCGAACTTTTATAACAATACGTTCGTTCCGTGTGCGAGATTTCTTGCTCGCGCCGACGATAAATCTTTTACGCGATAACTTTTCCTCGTCGAGAAGCGGTAGAAACTGCTTTCGCTCACTCGCTCTCGGCTCGGCCCGCACATACAAATCGGAGCGATGCATAAAATCAGCGGTATTGAGAGGTAAGGAAGTTTGTCCACTTGGCTGCGTTTGCGTGGTCACGCGTTTTCCCCCTGCAGTCCAAGCCAGTCTTTCTTGTTCGCCAGAGCGGAGTAGCGTCACCTTCTCCTTCTCTTTGCGGCTCAACTTCCTAACTCACGTTTTTCCTTTCTGTCCTGCAAGTTCGCTTTGGACTTGGTACTCGCTCTAGTTTGCAGCCAATCGCCAACTACTCCAGCTAATCCGCGCGCCATAACTTTATTTTCTCAGTCAATTCAATTGGGAACATTTTTGCGATAACTTGGACAACTATTTCACGCCGAGTTTTACACCTACCTTTCCGCTGTTTTTGTAATGTACCTATATGGAATAAAAAATTTTGGTAAGGTTAGTTCAATATTTACTGTGCCTTTCTAGAGCTGTTTGCAATTCTCAGTTCAATACTTACGTATTTCAATTATATATTTACATGTACTGACAAAAAGAAACGTGGTTTCAACTGCATCATCCCGTAATTCTAACGAGAATAGTTGAGTCGATAAATATTCAGTTGAATCTACGTTAACTACTCATCTGAAAGTAACTATTTACGTCTAGTGACCGGACATATAATGTTAGTCTAACTCAACACTCAACTAGAATGAACGACTCTACCGTCGTGTTTTCATGCATGAAAACTCTCACGAGTATCGGAAGGTAAAAAAAAAACAAATCTAGCCTCAGTTTGGACGACAGTTTTTTTTTTCATGTACAGTGCGAATTATAAATGCTTGAAAACTATCCACTCTTAAAAGAATGATAGCCGGATGTTGTGAAGCATTTAAAAATTGATTTTGATTCGTCTGTAACGAATATTGAATTTTTTAAATTGAATTTTTATTCTTAACTATTCCAAATTAAATAATTAAATCAAAACATAATGAAAAGGTTAATTTTTTGTTTCGAAAAATTATCTGATTATCCTATCATTTAAACTAATTAAAAGGAAATCATAATAAAAAATTACATTCGTAACCTCAAAAACGCTGAAAAATAAAAATAGTACGAGCGAAGCGCGTTTCAATTTTGCTAGTCAATTAAAAAAGAAGGGCGTTGGGCCTCCAGCCACGGATTTTGCTCAAACTTTGTAGATGACACACAGTTGAGCATTGAAAATGCTCTAATCGTTGCTTAGTTTCGCTGTTCCGGCTTCGCGTATACTTTGGTACATTTTCATCGTTCAACATTAAGATTTCATTCGGAATTTTGAAAAAGCCAAGGACAGATATCATCCTCTTTATTTTTAAATATTTTCATGACAATTGTTTGTAGTCCTTATCTATAGTTCAAGTGCAGACTGCTTTTCTCAATTTATTCGCAAAGAAAAAGCAAGAATTTAGATATCCTACATTTGATTTTTGTCGAGCGCTAGGACCCAATACTGCGGTCAGTAATCGACTATGCAAAAGCTCTGTTAAATTTCTAGCTCACGATCTTCGCACAGGCGCATTAGAGAGAAGTTGCGCGGTGTTCTTTTTTCCAGTCGCGAAGTATATGCCGAGGTGAAATTTACGACGGCGCGACGCTAGCGCAAGTTGGCCTCGCGTCGGACCTCCGTCTCTCCTGGCGACAGCCGACCGAGCACACCCTGGCTTTTATTCGGCTTCTTTCATTTTTTCGACGCGGTCACGACAACCTTTTTCTCGCTGCGCAGCGCAGCGCTCGCGGTTATAACGACGGCGACGCTCGGCGGGAGACGAGCACGCTCGGAGACACGCTCGAGGTGTCAACCCGTGCGACGACTCAGCGACGTCTTTCCGAGTAGCCTTCGTTTACTATTTATGTGCATCTTCGTTCTTCGCTTTTTCTCTTTTAGCATAATGCCACATTTCCCCTTTACGTCAACTTGGATATTTTTTACTTTTTTCTCTCGCCAGGCGGTCTCTTGTTCAGCCGAGGATGGATATTTATTGAAAGATTTTTTAAATAGAACGCCCGGAGTTGAATTATTTGCAAACTTTATTACAATTTGTTTCGTGTGCGTGCTATTTGCATTTCGAGAAAAAAAAACTTAGTCTCGATTTGTTTCTATGCTCCCAGAGGGGGAGCAATTATTCGCTCTCTTTGACAGGGCCGCCCGGAACTGTTTCACGCAAGAGAGAACTTGTAAAACAAAGAACAATGGAAAAAGATTGAAATGGTCGAAAGAAGGTGGTTGGGTCTTGTTGGAAGCGAGAAATCGCGCGTGCCGCGGCGTCTCTGTCGTCGTCACTATCTACACGCCAGAAAGCGACAAAAGTGACTGACTGCCGGTCCGCCGTCGTCTCCCCTTGTAGGCGTAAAAGCATCGACTTGTAACGAGACTTTTCCCCCTCAGCAACGTCGTCGACATGCGCCCCCGCCATGCCTCCAACCGCAAGCATCCAAAAGAGACGGCGTGCATGCAGAAAAAGAGAAATGTAGCACGGCTTCTTTTCATTTGCCTTAAACAGACACTCTTGGCGTATTTCTTTTGACCCTGTCTTCTTCTCTCAGTAGTTGAAAAAACGAAAATTATTTATGAAAATGGAAGTTTCATTAATATTGCTTTCAAACTTTCCTCCTGGAACATCTTTCAGCGACCCTTAAAGTAAAAAATATTTACGCTTTTTTTTGTAAATTTCCCGTTCTTTAGTTTCAAGCGAGTAGCTGTGTGTGTGTGTGTGTGTGTGTGTGTGTGTGTGTGTGTGTGTGTGTGTGTGTGTGTGTGTGTGTGTGTGTGTGTGTGTGTGTGTGTGTGTGTGGTGTGTGTGTGTGTGTGTTCCAACAGAAAATATTTTTATTTTCTTCGCTAAGGTGAAATAGGACGCTGGACTTGTCATACTTTTTCTTTTATAGCATACTTTTGTCTTCACGACACATATTCCTACAATTCTTATAGTTTAATAAGCTTAAGCCAACCCTAGCGAACAAAAAAAATGCAAATAACTGGTAATAAATGTTACAAACAGTTTGGTTTGAGACACGTATAACAGTTACTAACAGTTAATAATAGTTTCTAAAAGTATCTAACAGTTATTAGCAGTTATTTATAATTACTTACAGTTTCGTTGAAAGATGACTGTCGACACGAAAGGACGAGCAGCAGTTATTTCCAATTCATAACAATTTATAACAATTATTTGCAGATATTTGCATTTATTTTTTTTCTATTACTGTTATTATATACCAAAATTGCAATAAACTATTATAAACTACGTTATAGACTGTTGTAAACTGCAAATAACTGTTAAAAACTGCTAATAACTGCTAATAACTTAAATTAATATCTCAAACCAAACTGTTCATAATAGTTACAAATAATTCTTTATAGTTTCTAACAGTTCTTTACCAAAACAATTTCTGCTAGAGAACTATTTTAATTATATTAACTATTTTATTATATTATTAACTATATGTCTCATTTGTTGAGGTATCTCAAGGGCGCTGTTTTAAAATTCTCTTCAACGCTACCTTGGTATTCTTTAACTGAATGAACCTTCATTGAAACCCAAGATTAAAGAATTATTAACTAATATAAGTATAGAGGTAGCCATCAGTCTGGCTTGCTCTTCAAAAGAAACACATGCGTTAAACCTGTACCCAAATTTAATTATTTCTCGTCTTTGATTACAGGTGAAAAAAATGAAATTCGGGGGCCGGTAATGTAGGGATCTATGTCGGGGTATTATATCACGTGCTTATAAAACGCGAGTGCGCCACCTCAATATACCTCTATAGTTAATCACGGCCGCGGCGGCTTCTAGCCCGCTAAATAACCGCAATGTATTATACGCGTCTTCGGAATTAACACGGAACCACAGAGTGTAGAAAGACGAATGAGAGCTATGACCGCGATGTATATGACTTTTTGCCAGGGCGGCGTATTAATAGCTCATTATTACGCGCTCCATTTCTCCTCTTTTTATGTACCTCGCATCTCGGCTATGAAGCTTATTTGTCTGTTTCAGGAGGAAATAAATGCAGTTTATTCATAACAACATCATCGTATCTATATTATTTTATGATATCTTTCATCACACTTAGCCATTATTAGTGTATCGATGCTGCTAGTAAAAACTATAACTAAGATTAAACTATGCCTCCCGTAAAAAATACTTTTGCCAAGTCGTGGCAATGCATTGAAAATAGATCGGAGCATATGTTATCAATATATTTTGGAGCAACTATTGTCGATGTATGAGACAATAACCAGCGATATACAGCCATATCACTGTTTCACCGAGCAATATCTGCCCATAATATTGAGAATCTTTTAGCATTTTACTGATTCAGTAGTATAACATCATAGTCAATATTAAACAATTATATTGCTAACATATGCTCCATATGAATATTTTCAGTGTACTACTAATACATAGTCATCAACATTATTTTTTTTCACGTGACCGGTGCTGAGAAGTTTGGTTACTTAATAAAACTTTTTAACAAAAATCTTTACGAGTATAATGTGTAATGGCACTGAAAAGTCCATTATTGTTACTTTATGTATATTGAACAAGGGAAATCGTTGTCGCTTGCTCATGCATCACAGATATGGGCATATATCTGGAACTTTTGATTTTGGTGATGATACATAGTTTCGCCTGTAATGACAACAATTGCTATACTTAAAATGCATTTTCGACGACAAAACATATTATTGTATGGGTTACTGTAGTGTTTCAGTCGATTCGACCCATTACCCATCCGTCGTAACCCCAAAACCACTTAAAAAACCAGTAAGTAAATGTGGTGATATATGATTTTTTAATTTTTGTCTCGCCTTAAGAACTAGTTTCGGCTTTACTTACCAATTTAACAAAATATTATACACGTATAGAAGAACCGTTTTCCAATATAAAAAACCATTCACTTACCGCTAAATTAATGTGCCAGCTGTAAAGGTGATTTTTTTTCTCGAGTTTTCTTTCAGATAGTAAATTTCTAAAATGTATGGCTCTGGTTCTATTATATTCATTTTATAGAGTAAATTAAGTAGAATATAGTACTTTTTTACTATTTTTATAAAACCAAACGATAAAAAATTTATAATGAAAAAAATAAATTTTAGAAAATTTCAATAATCCAACAGCGCTACTTTGAGAATTTTTTTTACCTTTCCCATGAGCGGCACACCCACCAAGATTATTTTTTTCTCATACCAACATATGTCAGATTAGTATACAAAATTGTCAGCCTCCAAAAAAATTCGGTAAACGAAATGCAGCTTTAGAAAAATGAAAAAATCATAAATCATCACATTTACTTATGCCCATATATATTTTTAATGATCTTATTCGTGTTCACAAGCTCTTAGCTATTGATAAATCGTGGCTTTAAAGTTACTCAAAATGATCCAAATGTACGGTTTATTAAGTAGAAGAGATCTTTTCTCTCTCTCTCTCTCTCTCTCACTCTCTCTCTCTCTCTCTCTCTCTCTCTCTCTCTCTCTCTCTCTCTCTCTCTCTCTCTCTATACATTTGTTTATAACATATATCTCTTTTTCTCTCTGTCTCCCCCGCCTCTCTGCCTTTCTTCCCTCCTCTAATGTCTTTTCATATCTGACTCGCACCGGCTTCTGACTTCTTGGCATCAATTCTGTTGATGTTTTCTGACAATTTGAAACTTTAGAACTGAAATAGTAGTTAAATGAAGCTCTAATCTTTATTTGCCGAAATCATCCGAAGGCAGCGAGGCTGAGAGTTGCTCGGGACATTGATTGGCGAAATAGTGCTCGGCGCATCCGGAGAAAATTTTCGCAAGATAAACTTGCAAAGTAAGCGACCGCCTCGTTAACGCCGCGCGCCCTGAAACAGTGCAATCGCTTAGCAATGACAGCCGCGCTGTTTGTTTCTCCTTCTCCGCCTCTTCCGTCGCCCTCTTCTCTTCCGAGGGCAACAATTTACGCGAGCGCGCGCAAGTCAGCGAGACTCGCTGCCGTTATCAGGGCTGACTGCGACTTCAGGAGGGGGAGGGAGAGAAGCAGCACGGCAGCCGCCTGTTGATTTAATCCGGTAATTTAATCGTCTGATTTGCACCTCCGATCCCCGCGCTCGTCCTCGCATTTGCGCTTGCTCTCCCGACGACAAAGACGGCGACGACGACGACGGAGACGACGGCAGCGCGACGGTGTGATTAAAGGCGCTGCTGCTGCCGCTGCCGAATCAACCAATTAAATTAAGGGATACTAGCCCGCCCTGCCTAATTGCCTTAACGACTGAGCTGCCGCCGTCGCGATTCCGCGCTCCATTTCATAACCGCTCTCGATCATCACCTCGCGGTAGGCCTCGCTTCTGTCAGTTATTAAGTTACGCGGCGCTGCCAATTTTTTCATCGCAAACTCCCTCATTCCTCGACTTGCATTATAGAAAAATCAATTTCACGTAGATTCTAGTGTGCGATCTGATGATGCGATCGCGAGACCACCGTGCAAGATCTTTGCAAGTTATTAAAAAAATATTTGAGAGTTGGCAAGGGAAGAGCAATTAAGAGTGTTTTAATTATAAGAGAACAGTCGTTCGAGAAGAGAAGTGGGTGAATTAATGAGCGATAAAGATTGAGGGAGATCTCAGAAATAATAGAAATGTGTAAGGTAGGTCGGAGCGGAGTGGGTAAAATAAACTAAAACTTGGTCAAAATGAAAAGATGCCAAGTGCAAATGTAGTCCAAGTGAATTGGCGTAAGACGACTAGCTAATGAGACGTAACAAGACGTAGAAGCAGGAGAAGCTGAAAGTTGGGAGGCAGGCGGTAGCGGCACTCGGCTCGGTGAACCTCGTCGCCTTTCAATTTCCAGAGCTTTGATATAATTAACCGAATCATCCGAGTTAATTAGCGCGCCACCCGAAAGAGAGCAGCCTGCCACTGTGAGCTCCTTCTTTATTCCTCATTTGCCTCTTTCGCCGCTGCCCCTTCCCTACCGAAAATAGACAAATCGATCATGTGTCCACTCTGTGACAGGCGAGTTAAAAATGCTTGCAGTTTCTCCGTTTCTGCACAGCCCGCGCGCCTTTTACGAGGAGCGCACCGCGCACTTGTTTGACGCGCCCACTATCGGCAGGGCCGCGACAAATTTCATGAGCCTTTTTCTCGGCTCCGTGTCCGGGTGTCCGCCAGGCGTAAAGGGATGAGGCGCCGCGCTCTGAAGTCAGCTGCCGCGCCGCGCCTTTATTGCTGGCCTTTCGCCTGGATTATTAGTCCAGCGCAGTCGACCGAGCTCTTTAACGGGCTGAAAATAAACAAGCTCGGAGCCGCGGCGCAATAAGTTTCTCGCTTTTATCGGAAAGTGCAAGCCTTCTCGTTCGAGGGCTTTATTAATTCGCAGCCGCTGGCGGCGCGGCGACATTAACGCGCGGGGAGCTCGAAAAGTTCCGCTCGGAGGGGCTGGGGCCAAAGCAACTACTCGAGTGCCCATACGTCATTACTAGTCTAAATTACAGCCAGGTAGCGAGAGATTCTCGAGGCGCTCATTTAGCCGACTAGAGGGAGCGGCAGCGGCGCAGCAGCGTGCCGCGCACGGAAGTGGATGTATAACGCGGGGAAGTGCCTTGGGCGGGCGCGGCAGAGACGAGTGAGCTCGCGGTGGCTGCCGCGGCTTTGACGGGGGCGCCGGGCGGCAATCATCATCTCGAGTCAGCGACTCGAGGCACTTTGCGACTCTGATAAACGCATGAGGAGCTGGCAAACGCAGTCAGACTGGGAGCTCGAAATTGCGAGCGGCCCCCGCCCCCGCCCCCGCTCCCCATTTCTCGCCGCGCCTTTTCTTACCTCTCTTTCTTTGCTTTCGGCGCGCCGCCGCCCGCCTTATTGAAAGCGCCGCCTTCTCTTTATTTTTCTCTCCTGCTCTGCCAGTGAAGAGCGTTTTCGGATGCAAGGTAAGCCCCCTGACGAGATCTACGCGCTCTTATTTCACCTGACCCAGTTAGATAAAGTCCTAAGCTCTACTACTTTCAGGCGTACTACCCACTGCCGTGCATTCACTTTATCTCCGAAACAGCTTCACTCGGTGCCTCAATCGGCTGCAGGCTTCATTTTCCAAGATTTTCATCGATGGACACTATCGACTACTCTGCGCCGATTCAATTCTTCTAATGAAATACTTATATCAATATTATCATTCGTTACATTTTGCATCGTGTGTTTACGTTCTACTCTTGATGTGCAAATAATGTGATTTACACGTGGTTCTCACAGTAACTTTCAAGCCAACATATGAAAGACGCGAACACGGCTTGACCTACGCTTGGGTCCCTCATAAAACTCTCTTGCACTATATATGTTGGCAATATGAGAGTTTCATTTGCCATAACTTAGGGACGGCACGTAGCGTATGTGAAACTAGTATTACATCTTTTACACAAACTATTCTGATAAAGAAATTGCACAACTTATAAAATAAACTTTATTATTTTTTCTATATCATAAATTAAAAAATTTAAATAACAAAAATAACTTTACAAACGAAGGCTTAAAATGAAGGCAGATTCGAAAAGTGCAAAACCAGAAACATCACGATTTCATCACGGTCCATCGCATATTAGGTATATGCATTAGGGTAATCCTTAGAGCTGTAAGATTATATTTACAACAAATATCGGGATATTTTTACTAGAAAACCGACTAATATTCAAAATATTTTTCAGGTAAATTTATGCAATTAAGAACATTATATATTCTTTTGCTGAGTCGCAGTAATTCTCGTGTTACACGTTATTGACCGTCAATGGAGACTTTTTCCAAGGCAATACATAGGAGCTGTAATTAGAAAAATCGAATAACGTCTTTGAAATTGTAATGCAAAAGAATCTACGTTCTAAAATTTAATCAGATTGTATTATGCTCTGAGTCCGTTAGGTACTAAAAAGAATGTTGATATTCCAGATGTATATTCATAAAGTATTTTAAAACTAGAATGGCGCGAGATAAAACCATCGACTTGCTAGGAGGTCGAGATAAATTTTGCCTTTTACCCTAGCTGCGTTGTAGAACTAACTCATTGTCTATCACTCATTACTATTTTAGTATAATATTAGTTCCATGCTGCAGTTGGGTGAAGCGAACTCTTAGAAGTATTTTAAGACACAGCTGCGTTTCCGTTTGTCTGGCGAATACAGTCCCTAAAAACTTCAACATTCAGTCAAAAATGGATCATATGGCCCGGAAAAGAATCGTATTTTTCGTTGCCATCCAAAGCCTACTCTTCAGTCTTCGCATAATCCACAAAGCAGCTGGGAAAACTTGGCTAACCCTGCGCGTATTTCTCAAATTCCGCCATCGCTAACTCGCGCGCAGTGTTTCAGCACACATATACAGTCCATATCAAGAAACACAGCTCCGGAGGACTTGGCTGGAAACTTGGCTACTTCTCTCTACTTAACCTTGTGCGCATAGGCGACTTGGTGTGTTCCTCTCCCTCGTTGTCGCGCTCGCACAGTGCACAGTTATCGAGTCCGACTGTAGTGGTATAGCGCGCCACAGCAGTGCACAAGCCGAACTTCCACGAAGCGAGGGTGGAGGGGGAGAAAATTGCGCGTGGCGTCTATAAGTTTCGCGCTGCAACGCGGATTTACGGAAAACGGCCGCGCTAGGTAGCTGCGCGACTAATTTGCCGAGTTATTACCTGGTGCTCACGCTCTCGTCGGTTCCACGTGTGCGTGTACATGCGGGAATGCGAGCGCAGGCTGTTATACTTTTCCTCGTGGAGTTTCCTCGTAAAGAAGGCGCGGGCTGCGCGCGCCTCCATGTCTTTCTTAGCTATTTGCCGTCTTATTGCTTCAGCTTCTCGCTACCTTCCCCTGCCGTTTGATTATTCTACTTCACTGCTCTCAGCCACGTTAGCCGCCACACTAATTGCACCCCCTCAAATTTCTAACTGTGACCGAAGCTTTGCTACGAGCGTACGCCTCTCTCTCTCTCTCTCTCTCTCTCTCTCTCTCTCTCTCTCTCTCTCTCCTCTCTCTCTCTCTCTCTCTCTCTCTCTCTCTCTCTCTCTCTCTCTCTCTCTCTCTCTCTCTCTGTCCTCCCTCGATATTTATTCCAGCGGTTCAATTTCCCATTGTAAGAAAGTCAATGGCGAAAAGTTAAAAGAAGACCGTAGGCTGGCAGTTTACAAAAGTTGGGTGGAAACATAGGAAAACGTCGCAACTCAATTTCCAACTTTATCGAAAAATTCAAAGAGGCTATTGACGTGGAAATGTTAAGGAGTGAGTGGTCGATGAAAGTTTTGTCGAAAGTAATCAATAGAATAACGGCAGGGTGCAGAAAACTCGGTATCGGGAAAAGAGAACGCCAAGACGAGTCTATCTTCATCGTGGTGCCTTGGGAGTGCGCGCACTTGTTGTGTACATATACCTCGGAGCCCTTTGCAACTTTTGTTTCTAACTCTTGAATTTTCGCTCCCCAGGCTGCCTTGGAAAAGTACATCTGCGCGAAGTGGCGCGCGAAAATCTCCCGCACTCTCTGCGATTCTCTCACAATAAAATAAGCTACTATGCCGCGAGATCTTCTTCCGGAGAGTGCGCTTCAATGTAAATATCCCCTATAATTCTCAGGCATTTTTCAACCACTTTACACAACTCGCCGAAGACTGTTTCTCCATCGCGCGATGTTACCAAGTTGCATTTTAAAAGTGAAAATATCTCAAGATCTTTTGAGAAATTAATTAGCAGTACGCTTTGAAAGGGAGGCACCATGAATACAATGCAGCATCGCATGATTGAAGGCGCGGAAAGAGACACGCGCACTTGCTCCAAGATAAATATATCCCCAGGGCGATGATCCTTAGGGGCGAGCGCGCGTATAGGGTCTGCAGGTCTTTAAAGGTCAGTAGAAGAGCTGGGCATCTTGCCGAGTGAGGATATTCAGCCGAGCAATTAATCAGCTGAATGGCAGGGAGAAAGAGCAGAGAGAGAGAGAGAGAGAGAGCGAGAGAGAGAGAGAGAGTGAGAGAGAGAGAAAGGAAAGTAAGGGCTTCCCTCTTTTCCTCGGGGTTCTTGTAGTTAGCGCTGGTATGCACCACGGCACGCCTCGAGTCCAATGATTAAATGGTGAAAGGCGGCTGAGCCGATAATTAACGGTTTACCCCCAGTCGGCGTTCCTCAACTTTGCCTTTTCGCGAGCCGCATAACGGAGTTTGCGCAGTTGCGCGGGAACGGCGGCTATTATATAGAGAGGAGCGCGCGAGATACGCGGTATATAAGGTGGACGGCTGCCTGGAGAGACAATGCGGGCTAACGTGTTAATCCCGAGACAGCGCGTATTCATCACGCAAGTCCAGCCTGGAGAAACGCACTTGCCCGCCCGACAAAGACGGACGACTACCGGATGAGAACGGAGCGGGCGAATAAAATAGTTCGCTCTCCCTCTCTTGACAGTCTTGCCCGCTGCACGTGACTACAAGCGACGGGGCTTTAGCTGCTCAACGATTTATTGCCCTCGCCTATTGTCATTAAATGTTCGCGTATTTATTCAGCAGCCTTCTTCCCAAATCCCCGTTAATATTGATAATCTGATAAATGCATTCATTTACAAAATATACCTACTGACATTATATTAGTATCATTAATGAAATAGTACTTTTAATTTTATAAATCGAGTATCAATATTGATCTGAATGTTCATTAGCGTAATATTAGGCAGAGCTTCAAAGTCAATTAGCAATTTAACAAACTTTCAGAGAAATGAAATTATCGGATATTTAACGATTGATTTACTTACTGCTAAAATCGTCATTACCTTTGTTGCTGCTGGAAGGTTATTTTTCATCGTAAACGCCTTATCGCGGATAAAGCTCGCAGACGGCCCCGACGTGTCGCTCGCGGCTCCTTCCAAATTGATATTAATCTCGCGACTGATGAATTCGGATAAGCAGAACGTATTACCTGGAATCCGCAGCGGTGCAAACGGGTAACGGCGCCCAGGGGAATAGGCCAAGAGATCTAAGTGACAGAGAAATGAGAAAGACATAAAGCCTGAGTGGAGAAAATACGTACGGCGGGTGGAACGCGCGAAGCTTACGCACACGTATATTTCCGTGGCGCGCGGGCTGCGTCCTCGAGGCGAGGCGGGCTACCTTCCGGAGCTCTATGACCGTAACAATATAGTCACTTATGTGCAGTAGCGCGCACTCGGCTTCGGTGCTAAGCACACACCCACCACTGTGCTGCACTGTCTTCGTCCCTCACAAAAGCTGCTCTTCTCCAAGTTCTTCGAGCAGGAAACTAACCGTCATACTAGGCTTTTCCAATACCAATTCTCATGCTCTTCGTCGCTCTTTTCCAAATCTCTGAAAACACATATCCTTTCAAAGCTTTTCCAGCAGAAAACAAAAAGTAATAATTATTGTTTTTGTCAGCACTTCTCAAAGGTGCTACACAGACGATCGTTCCGATTACATGCGGAATATTACTTTTCCACAATATTTAATATGCGACGGTGATTATAAAACGGTGTTTCCTAACATTATCATTACTAAATATTGTATACGGTTATCTCCAGTTGACAATCGAGTAGCTTATACTGAGAAAATGAATACGTAATAATTGGACCGGGTCACTAAGAGTTTTTATCAGCCCAGAAACACTTAGAATGTGTTCTTCAAAGTTTAAAAAAGATACTAAATATGTTGAAAACAATATTCACTCCACTGTAGAATAGCAAACAAGGTCTCAAAAATATCCTTAAACTCTGTGATTCTTCTCTATATTATAAGTTTTTACATAATGCGAGATAAGTTCGATAAAACCATAGTGGTCCCAATTGTTGCTTATCGCTAGTAAAATTAAATACATGACGGCCAATACTAGATACGGAACTTCCGGTTATTATGCATTATTATCATCATGCAATTCATAAGCCTCAATCATTAACTTCATAATTCGTTCATAATAGTTATGTCAAAATATTTTGGATAAAGCAGAATTTCAATTGGAATTAGTATCAATAAATCACCAGTTAGCTCATATGAGTGCATCCCACTACTGTCACCACAATTTTTAGGTACAGAGGAACACGGATCTGAGAAGTCTCGTGCTTTACTATGGGATTAAACTGGTATTTTATTCATAATATTAATTAGATAAATAATTGACAAGGAAATTGGGGATTTACATTACATACCACATTGCCGGAATAAATCCCGAGCAAAAAACAATCTGGGATAAAATAGGTCAGTATCATTTACGCTCAAAGGTCTCTTTATTCTTCAAATAATATCCCATGAGACACTGTTATTACACCTGCATATATAAAACGTACTAAATAATCAGAATTATAAAAACCGCTATTCGAAATTCTTAATATATATTCTGATAAGCATCCGGTGAATTAGTGCAATTTTGCTTTATCCAAAGGTATGCTGAATGATATTTATTTCGTTAAGTAAAATGTTATATATTACACACAGTATAGCATTAGAGAGAGAGAGAGAGACAGACAGAGAGAGAGGGGGGGAGGAATATATTGAGATTTTAACGTCGAAATAAAATAAAAAAACTACAAAATTTATTAAAAGACGAGGTAAATAACGTTAATATGAAAGCTTTGTATTTGTGTTCTCCAACAAATTCTGCCAAAGAATGCATGAAATATTGAGTAGTAGTGCCAGCTTTTAGCAATCTGCGAAATTTCGCACAACAAGAGTAAAGTTCGGACCCGTTAAAAATGCAAGATTAGCTCCGATACGTCCCCGGAGGGATATTGTCTATGTTTAGAGATAGGCAGAGGGCAGAGAGTCGACGGAGAGAAATCACGGCGACGAGTGGCAGGCTGCAGAGCAGCTATAGCTGGCACGCGGCGGACGAGCTCCTGCATAATAGGATTGCTTCCCGCAGAACTCGAAGCTCAAGCCGCGGCGCGCTCGTCCCTTTGTTACAAGCAGCGATTCGATTTCCGCGTGTGTGATGCGCTGCTGGCGCCGGCCGCGAAATCGCGTTCGCGCCGCTGGAAACTGACCGTGAATCAAATCCTGCAATCGTTCTTGCATTTACATCTTGTCCGAATTCCGCACGGAATAATTCAAACTGCTCTTCCGACCAGGAACTAGCGTGACTTTCAAATTTCCGCTCTCCACCGAGGAATCTCAGACTCCATCTTTTTAACTGAATCTATTCCTACTTACAAAAATTTACAATTTATACTAAGCTACTATGAAACTTTAACATTATGTGAGCATTTTCGCTATTGCCTTTAAGGCAAATGAATAAGGAGTCCAACGACACCTTGATTGTTTCAACTTATTTTATTAAAGGGAGTAGAAACGAATAGTAGCTCGATAATATCTAAAGATACGAAACGTTCGCAGAAAGCCTTGGTTAATGACGAATTGTAAATGGTACTAACCATAGTGATCGCTGATTATAGCTGTTCTTGATCTTCCATCAACTAATTATTCCTTTAAAAAAATATACAATACGAGACCAATAGAATTTTTGCATAAAAATGTAATTTCATACAGTCGTATGTGTAAATGATTAGAATCTAGGATTTACAAAGTTATAAATTAGAAATATGAAAACATAGAGGTATATATCGACGGCTGAGAGGAAGAAGAACGTATCTCAGTGCGCGGATAAAGAACGGCGTATCTCGGCACGGGGATGAAGAACGACATATCTCGGCGCGAGGATGAAGAGTGACGTATCTCGGCACGCAGATGAAGATCGACGTTTCTCGGTGCTTCTCGCCTTATACTGGCCGTGTACTGTCTGCAAAAACGCCGAAATACGTCGTTCTTCGTCCTCCCGGCGAGATACGTCGGTCTTAATCCGCGCGCCGAGATACGTTCTTCTTCCTCTCAGCTGTCGATATATTCGACCTGTGCAATACATGTAAATAGAATACATTAGATAGTAGACTATATTATATAGTATAACATATCGTCGTTCCCGAATAAGAAGATGCCAACTCAGCGGCCGGTTTCACAAGGTGCCAACTCAGCTGTCGAACCAGCCGCTGAGTGGGCACCACCTCGAAGCGGCCGCTGAGGTTGCCCCTTGTCGAACTGCCCGCTGAGTTGGCACCTTCTTATTCGGGAACGACGATATATTGTAGAACACGCGGAAAAGATCTTAGTAGGCTTTTTTTGTACATAAAATATTGATTTTAGTGATGATCTTATACATAATACGCAATTATGTCTTTGCAATAACGCAAGGTCAAGTACCCAATACTTGGACAGATTTTGAGTAGGACCTGTTACAGGCGATGTGGCGCGTTGGGCGGTCAGTTTCCCACTGGAGCACCGACGCCGCTCCGTCGAGCTGCTCTCACGGTGCAAAGTGCATACTTTGCACCTTCTGCGAGGCCAGGGGCCTCGCGCGTCGGGTAGCAGCTCGCTATCTGTAGCTACGTGGTGTCCCGTGGACGGCCGAGCAACCGCCACGGCTCGTCCGTGAGAGACCATAACCACTGCGAATGTTTCTTAGATTTCACCGCATTCTAGATGGATTTAACTTGATTGCAGCTGGATTCTCGTTAAATATTTCAGCTGGATCCAGCTGAATATTTTTATCCGGCTACCCCAGATAACCTCGATATTTTTGATTTCGTATTCTAGTAAATTAAAGACTTCAATGAACACGATATTCACTTGATTGCATATCATAGTTGGTAGCATGCTAATGAATTGATATCATTATTATTATGATATAATTAATAATAGTGTTTTACAGCTGACCATGTATAATGGTTCCAATTTTTAATCTGTCCAGGTGTCGGGTACTTTACCTCATCCTTTTCCATTTTATTTTATAAAAACATAGGAGGTCTTATTTCTTTGACGTCTTCTTATTCACTATTTAGTCCTCAAAATGTGATTGAGTATCTTCTTGTTCGACTGCATCTGGAGTATAAATCTTATACAAATCTTATAAGACATAGTACACCTTAAATATTGATTAATTAATAAAAAAAAATTCCCGAATTCACATATTCTTTTGTAGTTATAATATTAGTTATTTAAAAAAGACTGTAGCGGTTTCCATAGATTTTCAGGACGTATACTATATAAAATATAGATATTTAAAGTCATTAAAAACGTTAGAAACTATTGTAACATCCTCGGGCTAAAATAGTATAAAAATAAGAGTATATATTGGATTCTCTCCTACCTGATAATATTTAGTTTGATGTTGATAAATGATTCTCAAGAAATTATTCCATTAAACAATAAAACTATCCAAAATACTTTCAGGATCTCTATCTTTCTAAGAATTAAATATTGGCACAGTATTGTTATTATGACATATACTTTATATCGACGGCTGAGTTAAACAAGGGCGTATCTCGCCGCGCCGATGAATAAGGGCGCATCTTGCCCTGCAGGTGAAAAAAGGCGCATCTCGACTCGTAGTTTTTATTATTTATGTATATAAATACATAAATAAATAATATATATAAATATATATATATATATATATATATATATATCTTACTATAATATATACTTGTAAGCACGACTCTTAGCCGCCGCATCCCGCCGCATCCCGCCGCAAAGGC
>JAPYZP010010620.1:0-10135 GCA_030522985.1 Torymus sinensis
TTCTAAGTTAAGACATATCTAAGGTGCATGCGAAAGTTCAGTCAATTCCATCCATCCGTTCGAGAGTTATGACGAGGACAAAATTTGGTTTCATACATATTTTGTAAAAACCTATTATTCTGAGTCAGGAACTTCAAAAACAACGAAATTCATCAAAATCTTTGATTCGATAATTTTCACCGTTACAAAGCTTTCTCTTTGAGAAAGAAAAATCGAGAGCAGACCCGGCAAACTTTTCCATCTCCCCAAAGTATAAGTCATTTGCCGCAGGTTCTCGATCGTTCTCCCGTCGTCCGGTTCCTTGAGCCTTATACGAAGACCAGCAAAAAATGAGCCCGCGTCATAAAAAGGACGTTAGAGCTTCGTTTACATGCGGCCGAATCAACTTATGTATATATACGCGCGCGCGTATAGGTATAAGGTCCATCCCCCGCGTTAAGTTGCGGTTAGGCGGGTGGAGCTGCGGCTACGGCTAATCGTAAAGGGGCGCCTGATACTCGCTATCGCACTCGCGTCGAGCGGGAATTCCTCCCCCGCCAGCCACACGAGAGTAGAGTCGAGCGATCTCGGCCCCGGCGTTTTCCGCCGGCCGTGACCCTCTTAGTGAAATTGGCCGCTCGCGGGAAGAGAGCTACTGCCGTGCCCTCCCCCTATATATATACCAGAGCAGAGAAAGTGCGATGGCTATCGGAACTTTGACGGGGGATGATTTATGATAATGAAATCGAAGAATGAAAATTACGGGAAAATCGTGCTACGAGGTCCCTACGTGTATGTATACCTCTATACATCGCCTCGTCTTCTTTGCGCTTCTGGAGAGCGGCGCCGTGTATGTACACGGAGGCTTGAAAGGCTGCGATTGTTATTCACGCGGGCTCGCGCGAAGATCGATGCCACGCGCGAGTGGGAGGAACGGGTAGTCGATTTAGCCCGGATAAGTTTGTTGACATAAGTACTCGAGAGAGCGCGTACAGCGATCGGTCTTCATTAGCCGCGAGAGCGGCATCCCTAATGAATTTAACATTGGGTATGCTGCTGCAGTGCGTTCAGTTCAAGTTTGAGGTTAAATTTGGCTCCGCTATAGCGCGGAAATAGTGCCGCGCTTTTGTTCAATTCTCGACTCTGCGCTCCGAGATCATATTACCATTATAAAATAGATTGAGCTAGACGTTTATTCAAAATATTATGCTTTACCAGTAAGGTAACAGCGCCAATGAAGTCCGGGTTTAAGCTAACAAATGATTGCGTCATCTCATATTTACATTTCATCAAGCGAGAAATTTGCCTTTTGTCAACTTATTTAAAGAATATTATACTGATGTCAGTCAATTAGATGTATCTTTTTTTTCTTACAATAAAACAAAGAATAACAATGAATTTTTTATTTTCAAAAAGATGTAATTTTATAGACTATTGTAGTCTCTAGAACGCAGGAAACAATGTAAAAGTTACTATTTAAGTATAGAATAAAACAATGTTAAATATGTTAAAAATTATTGTTTTCAAAAAGATAACTTTATACACTTGTGTATTCTCTACAATAGTAAAAAATCTAAAAGCCTTTTTATCATTTTTAGTTATTTTTCATCTGTTTTAACGAATTTTTTTTAAAGTTTCTACGCAAAACTGAGAAATGGATACGTACGTCATTAAGTTTACGAGATAAAAATGTCTCTCTCGCTTTCTGCAATTCCTAGAATTCCCGCGCAATGATTACAGCTCTAACAAGAGCGGGCTCCCTTTTTTACTAGCAATTATCCGCTGCAACGTACACCGCGCGGTGGCCGCTACGAATTATCACGGCCATTTGGTAAAACGAAAAAAGGAGGCGCACTCGGAAAAAAGGCGCTAATCCCGCATGCGCATCGTCGAAAAATTCGTCCGGGGTGACCAAAAACTCGTCTCGAACTAAAGACCTAAAGAGAAACTGCGGATTCCATTATGGCCCTCGGCTGATGCATGCGGCGCGGGTTTCTACGCCCGAGAAAAAGAAACGAAGAAAGGGAGGGAGAGAGAAAAAAAGCCGAGCCGAAGAAGAAAAGCTTTCCGTCCCAAACAATTCGCTTCTTTCTCTCGGCCGTTTTCCGCCCCTTTCTCCAACACTACCAGTCAGCAAAATCCAACACCTCAGCAGATTGTATGTCCGGTGTACGCGCGCGTACGTGTCCGTGCTGCGACGACATTAGGAGCTTCCCCTCTTTTGCCTTTCTCCTCCCTTCCGTTGTTCTGTCCTCTTTTCCTCGTCGCTCGCGCATTTTTTGTATTACATACAATGTAAGCGCCCGGCTAAACTTGACGACGTGCGAAAACATACGGAATTGACTGCCGTTTTCGCGGATAAACTACGCAGCAGTTTCTTTCTGGCAAGAATATGAATAGATGATCTCGGAGATCGTTTCTACATCGTGGAAGTTGCAAAAACTCACGCGTTTCGCACACAACAAAGAAGCTCTTTGCGCGCGCTTCAGCTCATATTTTCCTTCTTATGTTTGTTACTTTCTTTTTCTTCACTGGCGCGGCAAGGGTGCATTTACTTTTGTGATTAAAAGCAAGTGCCGGAAGCGACTGTTGCTGCTGGAGGAATAAGCGAAAACTTTTGACTGTGTTTGTCAGTTTGAGTGGATGTTATAGCTGAAAATTCATTTAAAAGCAGGAAAACATTTTTATGGCATTTATATGATTTTACGCAATTTCAAATAATATACATAAAAAGGTAACAGTTGCTCGTAGAGCTTGTAGTTAAATTAGAAGTAAATACGGTACGAATGGAGAGAAAGGTAGCTGCCACGTACACAAAACATAACTGCAGACACAAACGTATCTTCTATAAACAATAACACGTTAGCTGATTCAGTGGAACCGTTGAAAGCTCCAGTACAGCAGAGTTACTAAAAAACTTTGCTATTTTTGAAGGCGAGTTTGCTTATTGATCAGCCCTGACCGGCGTAAATTTATTGAACTTCCTCGAAGCAAAGATTTGAACAGTTGAAAAAATAGAGATTTTTTTTCTTTTTTTTTAGGTCACAACACTTGTACAATATGTCTTCTGAAAGGCCATGATAAATTCTTTGTTGTTCTATTTATACGCAGATATTTATGAATTTTTTGAAAAATTATTATGTACGATTCTTACAGTAAATATTTGATATCAATTTTGAAAATAGCGAAGAGAATATGTAAACGAACAAGTACTGCTCATATAAATCACTTATTATTTATGGAAATCTACCTGTTCCTTATTTTCTTGAAATAATATTGTTCTTTCATTTCATAATGCAAACAAATTCAAAATTACTGTGGGTACTTTAATAATAAAATTTTTCCAACATTTTTTGGACAAGCGCAACGTACTTTCCCATTATTCAAAATAAGTGAAATTAATGAGACCATTAAACCGTTCAACTAGATTATACTATATACTATTTCATTCGAAAATTTGATCAGTGAATTAAGATGCAGGAGTCTTGCATTACATACTATTTTAAAATTGTGAAATTACGCGCACATGCGAGCGAGTCTTTTATTAAAATTAATGATCGTCAGCTGCGGCGCGCGCAGAGTAAGAGAAAGAGCGGTAGGGAAAGAGAGTAGTAGAACGAGCATGAGAATGGTCGCACGTTGCGCGCGCAACGCGAGGCAGACGCGAGTTCGCGGTTAAAAAAAGCGCGAGGAGGCGGTTTTTCATCGTCGGGAACCTCGCAACGCTCACAGTCTTCGCATGTACAGGGGCGCGCTCGTAGCATGTAAAATCAGCTCCTGCCTGGCTGGTTTCAAGCTCGCTTCACAAGGCTCGTTTCACTTCATTTGTGCCTTTCTCAAGTCGCGCGATAGGCCTGCTTGCGCGCAAGCAAGTTCGCCTCACTTGTTCTCGAGGACGCCGGTATAGGAGTGAAAGTTTGAAAACGCGCGCGCACAGCTTTTGTAGGTGAATTTAATTAGGTCTCACGCGGTCGCGCGCGTCGGCGTTAGCGCGGAGTGCTATTTTTATGCGGGAAACCCGCAGGCCATCCCCCCGCGCCTCCACTCGCGCATTGTTTTCCGATAGTGCTCGCCTTTTTTTTACTTTAGCATCCGCTATTCTTTGCTCTCCCCCTCCCCCTTCTCTCTCTCTCTCACACTCTCTCTCTCTGTCTCTCTCTCTCTACCGTTCAGACACTCATCCCCTCACTTTTTATACACAAGCTCTCGGTGCGCTTAGGCTTCTTGGTAGTAGCAGATCTTGTTATTATGGAATTTTTTGCGTACGCGGGACGTTGATCGTAATGATGCGTGAGAAAAAGTCAGGAGTCGATAGCTTGACGACGACCAGATAAAAAATAAAAAAGTTTCCCGTGTTTTATTAAATTTTTTTCTAGTTGGCGGTATTTTGTTTAACAATAATTAAATTTGGTTTAAAAAATTTTTTTCTTTACTTGAAGTGCCCTTCTTTCCAATTACATTACCACTCATATTATAATATGCAAATAAGTAATTTAAAAAAATGTTTATATTTATCGTCAATTTGGGGACACGAACCACCTTAATTACGACTAAATGTATGCATGTCCAAAATTTCTGATTGGGTTGACGATCAAATATGCGATAAAAACCGATTGCAATGTTATACCGTTTATTTCAATTTATGTATGTATCTTTGATACATATTATTTATTCCTTCTTACTGATTATCAACAAAATTACCAGTAAATAAATTAATTTAATTTTCATGTTTTTGATTCCTAAAAAGCCTAAAAAATATTCAATATAAGTATATCAACTGCAAAGTAGATAAAACTTTGTGGTATGCATACGTACCGCTGCTCTTCATGGAGCTAAACATGGAGCTAAACATCACATTAACAATAAAATAAGTAAAATTATTAGTATAAATGTATATGTTGGCTGCTGTATATAACATAAATTATTAATCATTATCATATAAAATTTTATTCTTGCAAAAATTACAATTATTTTTAAATACTTTTTTACCAATTCTTATTGCTAAATCTATTGTTATTAAGAGCTTTCTACTTGGGCATCAACTCAGTATTACCCGTAAACTGAAACTATTAATATATTTTTGGAAAACAATTACGTAAGTCTATTTAAAAAATCTGATTTTCTATTTAACCTCTGATTATTATACTGCCGTATCAATGAAGAGAGGCGCTATTTGCAGAGGTAGTCATGGCTTTTCTATTATGTGTATGGCGGTATAATCAACGATTACGTTGTCCTTGTGCTCTAAAAATTTACTTCCAAATATGACCGCACGCAAACAAAAAATGTGTGGGTTATATGGAAGGTCAGGTAAGAGATAAAATTATAGATAACTGAGCAAAAGCATTTTTCAAAAGTCTTGAAACGTAAATATGAAAAAAATTTGTCATGAAATTTTCTTAAAGAATGATTGAGAATGATAAATTTAAAAAGAAATTCATTCATAAAACTAAACAATCTATTTTTAACTTATTCATTAAAAATTATTTTATTCTTTTGATTTGTACTTCTTGTAGAAATTGGGAAGTCAGTCTGTAGCATCGGATTTTATCATATTACTATTGTCTTTTTTAAATAACTCTACTCAAATTCTAAAATTCTTGAACATAGAAATACTTCTCATGTGAAATTATGTTATTTATGTTATCTCTTCATCAAGTATAGCAAGGGCACCTGCGATAGCAATACAATTCAGCTGTATATCGATGAAAAATGTTACGGTTAGTCAAATGTCATAATTCGATACGCGTCACTGGCACCGATTTTTCCTCCGCAACTTGGCCGTGTGAAAAGGAAAACCGCAAAAATCAACTCGACAATGACAAAGAAAAAGGGGTCCTACAGAATGTCCAATTGTAGCCATTTATTAACCTCTAAAGCTCTATCTTTTTCCTTTTATTTCTATACGTAAATTATCTTTCTTTCCTACCGTTCTATTCCACGCCATCGGCCTTTCGATATATCCCTTCCTCGTGCTCTCAAGCCAGCAGATAAACCGTTTTTTATTCTTCGTTGAAAACAGCGCGTTGGCGCGCCTGGTGGCTCTTCCGGTTCGTCAGACATCAGTAGGCTCGATCAGCAGCTCTCTCCCTCTCCCTCTCTCTTGGGCACACACTTTATAACATGCACGCAGGGAAACGTAAAAAATTGTGAGGTTCGAAGAACGCGCATGCTCCCCTCTATGCGGAAAAATACGCAGGCTCGGGATTTGGCCAAGTGCACGCGACTTCCGGCGAATGGCCCGGAGTTTACGGATATGCTCGTACGTGAGAAAACACATCGTAGAGAATCAGTGCGGCACTCGGTCTCCTTATTGTCTCACAATAGGAAGCGGAATATACCAGAACAGATGTAACTCTGAGCGTGCGCTCGACTCTATTATCCACCGAGCCTCAGTGATCTTCGTGCGATTCTGCTATTGCGAAATAATAGGATTGTCGGATAATAGGATTTAAGGATTGCTTTCTCCCCCTCCCTCTCGCCCTCTCTTCTCGGTTTGTACAACAAACTCGCACGTTCCTTTTGAATTGGGTTCGCTTTGTTTATCAAACTCTGGGAGGTAGTAGTTATGCCTCTTGAAACGGAAAATGCTGGCGTTGCTTTGAGATGCGTATTTTCAGATTCTACGAATAACTTTTCATGATGGGGTTCAACATAATGCAAATTAAGTTTTATGCGATGTTCTTATATCAGGAGGTAGTTGCTGCTTCCGATAGATTATGTGCAGTAAATTTTCTTTACATTATCGAAATTTCGGCCAATTAATGATATCTTGTGAAACTTCATTAATGCTTAAACACGAGTGAAGACTTTGCCATATTTAAAATACTATTTTGAAAGACTATTTTGAAAGTATATTAAGTTTAAAATAATGTATTTGCAAAAACTATTGATCATAAATTGTTGTGACAGAGCATTTAATAATCAATAAATTCCATCACATTATTTTCACTGGACAAAGATCATTTATTACACAGAATATAATGTTACAACAACGAATTAAATGAAAAAATATAATATTAAAATACTTGACTAGACAAAAACTTCTTTGATTTGATAAGCTTTAAATATTTATAAATACTTATAAATTAAGCTCATTTCTGATGACTTGGATGGTTGATTGTGATTACAATGGAACATGTGTTATGAGATCTATTTTTAAAAGATGTTAAATGTTTTTTTAACCATTATGGAAGTAGAAATTCATCCTATAATCATGTGATATCTATACTAAGGTTTGATACAAAATATTTATATAAAATATAACTTCATTACAATTAACAAATTTCACAAATCAATATGTATACAAATAAGCGTTAGAGAAAATTGTTCAATTCATAAATATTTATAAAATTATATTGAAAGTAAAATTATTCTTATTTTATGTAGAACATTTGAAAGAATCTATAAAAATGTAGATGTATATTTTCGTGTTATTTCATACTCAAAGTTCAAATTTTCAGAGTTGTAACTCTCTTCCGCGTGAATCACTACATTGAAATGCTTTCACAACTATCGATTTTTAGGAGTGATATGCAAACAATTTTAACTCAATAAACTTTAGAATTTATGCATAAAAATATTTTATTTATCAGATTTTTAACATATTTGTTTTCAATGTAGGAATTGAAGATCGATACTTTATAGGAGTTGACTTACATAAGCGACGCGTGAATGTTAATTTTATTCTGAACCACGTAAATTTCTTTTTTACTGTGCGCTATCGCGCCCTTTGATGAAAAGCTTTCTTTTATAACGTGTTTATTATATTACTGCAATAACTAATTAATTCGTAGTTTTCATAATATCTATATTCTTACAAAACAAACAGGATATAAGCTAAAAGATACTGTATTTAAGATTTTTGCATCTATTTCAGATTAACTTACTCTTGCGATGCATATACTTCAGAGAGATAGAGTATAACTAACGAACTAATAACAATAGGTTTTATTTTGAAAAACACTAAAAAAACTTGGGATAAACAAACAAGTCCTTGTCCGAGCGATCCTACGCAAAGTACAGTTTCATTGTTCGAACTGTGGAGGGGCTTCCTCTCGAAGCCGCGTGCTTGAAAATTTATAGTGCATTAATCGGCCCTTTTGAAAGCCCATAAAATAATTGTGCATATACACAATGGGAAAATTACGGTCGCACACGGAGCCTCATACATATTCCACCGCCGAATTAACTGTTGGCAAATAAGCCCGGCTGCGAAATTATTCGGCATTTCTAGTCATTTGCAGCGCGGGCTCACTTTTTATGGCTTCCGACCTGCGGGATGAGAATCGGAGATGGAGGTGGGGAGAAAGTAGTTGAAAACGTGTGTGTTCCTAGCATAAACAACTCTTGAGTAAACGTGCGAGCGAGCGCGCGGGCCACGTACTCCGCTTAAAGTAGGAGTGCGATTAAATTTTTATGATTTAACACTGTTTAGTGCCTAATTTTTGACCGAGGGATTACACATAAGGTCGGTTGATTTATATATCTCGACGCGCCGCAACCGTTTTAAAAAATATTATCTATCGGGAAGTAAATAAATTTTGATATATTTTCAATTATTATCTTACAAAAGTGATTTAAGTATGTTATAATAATTAAGAAACTCTATATGCGCAATATTTATATAATATCGTAGGTCAAGATTTAATGTGTGTGAGAGGAAACAATTTAAACAACGAATAAACGAACATTGTGCTTCGAGAGCATTTAGATTTACTCTAATTTTACTTTTATAATAAGTTTAATAATACAAATTTCTTTTACTTTTTGTCGATTTTAACTAATCAACTTTTACACTAAATATTTATGTACGCGTGAATTGACATTATAACAATGATTTATACATGTACAAACACGATTCCTTATTTGTGACATCAAAGATACATTTCAATGCCTCCAATAACAGTTTTATTAACAATTGTGATAAATATTTAACAATGTAACCTAATTGATGATTGTATTCCTTTTAAATATTAAAAATATTCACAGCCATGGCATGTGAGCATACATAACCCAGAAAATTCGGAAAGGCCGTTAAAAATAATACGCAAACACGTAATACTCATTGCGGCGAAGCGGCATTCGGCGAGGTCGACGGACTTGAATGTGACGGCAAACTCGCCTGATGTAGTCGAAGTTGCGCGCATTTCTTCGAAGCAACGCGCGTCCGGTCCCGTTTCGAACTCAGCCGTGACAGTTTTCTTTCGCGCTCTTCCATCTCCAGCCTCGCAAAAGCGAACATTCTCATCCTCTTTCAGCAGATATGATTTCTTTTACTCACCACAAGCGAATGATCATCCGAGCGTTGTCGAGTGATTTGTCGAATACGGCGCCAGTCCTCCGGCGGGGACTAATAAAATGTATCAACTGTCGCTCTATAGCGCGAGCTTGCGCGCAAGCTCTTCATATAAACGCGCTCTCGCACGTGTTGTTTTAAGCGCGCGTATGTTGATACACACGCACACGCTCTCGCAGAACTTTGAACATTTAATTAGTCGGCGTGTATGAATTTGGGTGAATTCGCCCCCCAGTGCAGGCAGCACGTTTTGATGTCGTATGCACGCATGGATCGCGCCTTTGACTGTGTGTGTGTCTGTGTGTATGCTTCATTGCGTCGTTATGCGTGTGTCAGTTCTAATTCTGCGCGATGCCGTTCAAACTTCAGACCTGTTATTTTTGGAGTTATTGACAGTCGATATTATTTGATCGCTGTTATTACGCGCTTTAAGAGTACAAGGTACCTTTAAAACACGAATAAACTCATTTTCTATTTACATATTCTCAAAAAAATATTGGTCTCCTCTGCCTCTTTGATACCCTTACAAATTCATCGATGACCAGAATTATCAGTAAGATTATGAACTATCGGATAAAATTATGTTAAAAAAAATATTTTTTTCATTTTTACTTTTTGTTGAATTTTCATCAATGTTTTAAATGAAAACATATTAATTACTTGGTTCTCACAAAGTAACCTTTGTAAAAACATGTTCTGAATCATAATACTGTAATTTTATAATTTTGTAATTTTTGCTTCCTCCTAGAGGAAGCTTTGTAATAGTCAAATTTTAAGTTTCTTTAAATCGTTCTAGAAACATGATTAAAGTTGTTAGAAGTTTATATCACACGATTTTAGAAAATGTCTGTATGGATG
>JAPYZP010010621.1:0-23293 GCA_030522985.1 Torymus sinensis
GGGGGAGCGCTCCGAAGGCAAGTAACAGTCAAACAATGCAGAAGCCTAAGGAGTGATTAATTATTATGTTAATAATAATAATTAATAAATATTTAATAGGTATTAAATAAATTAATAACTCTTAAAAACTGTTAAAAACTGTTCAAAAATATTACAAACAGTTGCAAACAATTAATAACGTCGAAAATCCTACATTTTATAATATTTTTGAACAGTTTATAACTCTTCCTAACAGTTTTTAACATTTTTGAACAAAAATATTTCCGCTAGGGTACTACATTACATAATTAAATAAAAATTAATCCACTTCCTTCTCGGAAAAATCTAAAAGAAAAAATAATTCACTGAACTCATAATACTCAAAACCCAATCCCTCATATCTCATATCCTTCCACTTAATCATTTAAAGTACGATTAAATATTCCAGTCATCCAGTAAAAAAAGAAAAACGTAAAGCACTACATTCGCATACTTAAATAACACCTTACTCATATTTTTCATTCCCTTAATGGCCCTCTCTTACGCTATGCCGTGCCCTTAATTCTCCATCGACTAAAAATAAAGAAACAAATTAAAACATAGAAAACCAAAGCATCCTCCTCAAAATCCAGTGACGACATCGCACATCATCACCGAATCCCATACTCGCGTAACACATATCATCTCCCGTCTCAACATTCCGCATTTGTAATATATATAATACTTACCAAATACTTCTACACTTTGGCGGTCGTCGCTTTGTCGGCGCTCTGCTCTCTCTCTTCTATATACAGTTCTACCCTCTCTTTTCATATAAGTATACACGGGAGCACTACCACATACTCGCAGCTGGGGAATCGAGCGTGCGCTCCGGCCGCTCGTGTCGCTCGCCGGCTTTTCAGTCGAGTCGCGCTCGTCGCCCGCCGTACAGCTGCGCGCGGTTATAGTCACGCTCCGCGAGCTACAGCGTCGCGAGGTTATGGTTCTACATGAGGTAGATACATACAGATACATACACGTAGACGGTAATAAGTGCGCGTGAAGGACAGTGTGGGTGGGTGGCAGCCGGGTGTGTTCACATGCATGGTTCTTCGCCCGGGAGAGCTACTGTCCAGCAACGCCGACGTAGCCGCCCACGAGTGCAGCAGCGGCGGCAGCAGCAGCAAAGCACAGGCCCGGGGATGCAGTGAGCTGTCGAGATCCAGGTGCATATACCTATTATATGTTTTTGCGCGCAGTTGTGTTGTTATCGGTCTCTGCTTAGTAGGTAATACGCTTTGACAGCAAGGCATCAGTTGTGTGTACGTAATCAGCTGATTGACCTCTGTCTTTCGCGCGTGCGACAGCAGTGTGCATATTAACATCATGATGACGAGTTAAGTACATTATCCTCGGCTGTGATTCAATCTCGATTGTAACGAAATTAGAGCTTTATTAGCGGTACCGACGGCTTCTGGAATATAGTTAAATGCTCGCCGGCTATGGTTACAATGGGGATTGATGGCGGGTTGATTGGCGCGAGGTTATTGTTATTGCTTGATTTCGTACGGGCACGCGCAGTCTCTCTGTAATTGGGCTTGGTTAATTTTAATCGTTCGCTGTTGATTCATTTCTATCCTTATTATCTTAAGGATTATTGAATGTTTGATATATCGATAGCCGTGTTATATTAATAAATTAACGTTTGTTTGGATCGTTGAATAAACGCAAATTCCTTTGTTTATTTACATTGTGATAACTTTGTCTACGATATGTACATACCTTATAATTTATTGTAGACAGTCGTGATGCTTGTTATGATCTCGCCAATCTCTGCAAGTCTTAATTAAACTAACGATTGAATCTTCGACCTGTGGAAACAATCAAACAACGCCGAACTCTATGTACACTTTCCTCCTATACTTCTAAACTTCAATATTTATGACTTAACATCTTTACCAGGGATCAGAAGCAATGAACCAACGCGCTCTGCTCTGAATACTTCGCTCCGAGAATATCAATATTTATGGTTTGAAATATTTTTGGAATCGAATACGAGCTAGACCCATCACACACAGACACACACACACACATACACACACACACACACACACACACACACACACACACACACATACTTAACGTATGTACACGCCGACGCATTACTTAACAATGCGGACATATATTTTCGCACGAGCTGGACTCGTTCCATGTTCTCGAATCAGGTCTCCTCAATTTATTACGGAGAGCTTCAGTAATACTTATGTATAGTACGTCCGATGTATACGAGCGGGAACGGGAAAAAGGGTCGAAAAATCGCTATTTTCACCGGCACATTTTTACCGCTTTACGACCGACCGCGTCTTTTCGTACTTTATCGATCTCCCTCGTATATATAGGTGTATCATAGGCTGCTGCTCTAGTGTCCTCGCGGGAAAGGCGCGCGCTGCAAGCTCCTTCGCATTGCAGAGTAAACAGTGCGCGCGACTTTTTTTTTATTCTATTGCGTGATAAGCAGCAGTAGTGCATCATCAGTCGATGAAGATATACGTAAATATGAAACCTTTGATGTGGAATTTTTTCGGTCTTGTGAGTCAATGCGCCGAGCGCTGTGATATCATTTTTTTGTTGGGAATACATGTATATGCTTTTCACGCTTCCCTGGAGATGCATTTTTTTTTTTTTTGTTTTATGACATTGAGTCATGTCTAAATCCGAGCGTTAGGTCAGTGCGAGAATGCGAGCTTTTAGCAAGGTTTTCCGTCTGGAAATAAGAGTCGTCGAATTAGATAATATGAAATGTACAATGGGTGGGAATGTGATGAACGTAATTAGTTTATTTTCAAATTGTAACTGTACACACGATTACTCGTGTGGAAAACATTTCCCGATAAAAATTAGTACTCATTTTAATTGTGTTCGTTACATCGTAACAATCGTAGTAAAAAAATGCACGTTCTTTCCTATATTTTTTATGTTTTCCTTATTTTTTTTGTATCGTTTCCCTGATTTTCCTCAGAAATTGTTGTAATGTATCTTGTGGACAAATTATTAAGTATATTCCAATTTTCAAACTACTTAACAGTCGAGAAAAAAGCACCTAACCCACGTAAACAAAGACTCACCTCGTCACGCGCAAGTCGCAGGTTATAGTTATACACTTCTCTTACAAACAATAACACACTAAAGTCCGCTTTAACCTACTAGCAAATCGAGCTTATAAACTTACACCACGCACGTGTACATTATACGCCATGTATACCCGCTCTCTCACTCATTCACTATAATCGCAAGCGAGCCACAGGTAAAAATTCGCAACGCCTTTCTCGCGTCAGCGCATCGATCATTGTTCCTATATATTACACTCGCATGCAGCCTTCGATGCAGCGGCGGCAGCAGTAAACTTGCGCACGCGTGAGAGAGACTCGTTAAACGCCGCTAATCCGTCGAGGTTCCAGGTGGCACTGAAGAGAGTGAGAGAGATTAGTCATTATACTTACTCGCCGCGGCATCACCTGCGCGAGTGCAGAGAGCTGCGCTCTCTTTGTTTACGCAGCGTGAGCGGCGGCGAGGTAATTAGACACGCTGTAATTAGAGGTGGTTTTTCATGACTCCGCAGACGGGTTACTTTTATTTATTCTTGCGTTTGTTTGGACGTGTTGGTGTTCTTAGTAAGGAAGCGTGAGCTTTTAATAGAATAATTAAGAATGAGCTTTTGATGAATAGTGGACGAAGAGCTACGTTGGTGTGGAGTAAAATGGCATGAATGAAAACGGGCGTGGGATGAGGCTATAGTGTAAGGCAGCGACTCTGAATCGATTTTATTCTTAAACTGTAAGCACAGCTCTTTCCAGCAAATACGTATCCTGATTGATAAAGGAAAAGAGAAAACAATAATCATTTTTACGCAATCAAAGCTATTTGTTTTTAATAAAAGTGACACTTTTTCCGTTATTTTAATGCCAGTTTGTAGAAGAAAATTACAATTTGTACAGCGCATGCTATCAAAATTATAAACAGTACTATTTAATAGAAGTGATGGAATTTATTTATTATATACACTACTACTCATGGACAGTAAAATTTACTGATTTCACATTGGTATCATTATAAAGTACCTTATCTACTATTAAATCACTTATACTGCAGCTTTATTAATCGTGTTATTCATTTTGCATTCATTTGCAGTACCATCAATGTTGCGACAATTTGCGTAATACAATTCTACGTTATCAGGCGAAGTCACCTGTATGTGCAATGTTTACTCGATAGAAATGATAAGATAATATCTCGAAAAATATATAAATTAATGGCAAAGTGCACGTATGGCGAAATATCCATTAAAGCCGACTTTCAAAGGTGATATAATGTGACCTGATTTTTTCTCAATAAAAACACACGGCATTCTACATCACCGGCGTCCTCTTTCTTCAGGAAGTAATTAAATCTTATCGCCTCCAGATAAAGTTCAAAGTTTTAAATGCTTCTTACAAATGACTTCGGTGCGATTTCAAGTGTTTCGAGTATCGTCTATGCAGGCTCGAACATAAAAACTTTTAACTTGCATAAATTCATTTATCAAAAATACTTCCTTCATAAAAATTTTCTTCGAACTATTCTATACCGCTGAATCTCCACATAATAATCTTCCCATCACCAATTTAACAATATTCGCGTGATGCCCATATATAAAAACAAGGCGACAAAAAACTCATCTCCCAGTTTAATTACTCTCTATAAGCAAGCAGCGCCATCACACACGGCAACTCTCTCACGTAAATAGTTACCGCTTATCTCTGCGACGATAAACTTGAAATTTCTCCTCATCTCTACGCTCACTTCTATATTTATCCGCCGCCTCGAGACGCGCTAGAATTTTCACGAGATAAATTCGTCTGGCCGCGGCGCTTACATTATTTATTATTAACGACCTCTTTCGAACTTTTTCGTCGGCTGTACGATGCAAGCAAGGGTTATCCAGAGGCCTCGCGAGACTCGTAGCGAAGTGCGCGAACTTCGCGGAGTCGAGGGCCTCGTAAGTGTTCCTTCCCCTCGCTGTACGCGCACGTTGCTGACTTATGGCTGACTAAGCGACGTGAGGGCCTTCGAAAACCCCTAAAAGCTTCTTGTAATAACGAGAGGAAGGATGTGAAATATGCGACTGAGCCATTCTTTTTTTATAATTTTATATATTGCACATTTGCTATAATAGTAATAATATAACGGTTTACTTGCAAAAAGCAAATACAAAATGATAGCGCATATTATATACATATATATCAGTATTTCAGTTACATAGGTAGGCCTGCAGAGAGGCGAAATCATTATCGCAGTCCAGATTATCGCATTACAAATATTTGAAATACCACAGGATCGCACGATTATCGCTTTACAAATATTCAAAATATCACAGAATAATTCATAAGATCACAGAATCGCATCGTTGATCCGCATAAAAAAAAAGAAAAAAAAGAAAATTTTATTTTATTTTAGATACATTTATGGGTATAAACCCTTAAAAACACGATTAAAAGAAAAACATTTATTACAGTCGTTTTAATAGAATTAGATATATAGATAGATAAAAAAATATAGAATAAATACAGAGTGAATATAATTTACTGATCATCGCAGTAGTCAAATCACAGTTTATGGTTTTTGTAGGTGACAAATGTACACGTCATTGCGACAGACTTTCATTAAATTACAGAAACATTTGTGTGTTAAATTTCTCGAGAGACGGTAAATGACGGATGTCTGAGGCAAGCGCATTCCAAAGGCGCACACCATCAATATTGAATGATTTTAGGTCTATGTCGGTTCGCGACTCTGCGATTGAGATTTCCCTCTGTGTTTTTTTCGAAATCCTGGACTGGTTCTTTTCGAAAAGTTCCACAGCATATATAAAATGGAAAGAAAATGAGTTCGTGCAGTCGTAAAGATAAATATTGACTTCGAAATACGTGCACGTGCATTATTAGCTGATATTTTGACAATTGAGTATAATATAATTGTGCGTTTAAAGAAAAATATAGTAAATTGAAAAAAAAATCAATCTTAATGCATGCACGTTAGGTTGACAAAAACACAATTGAATTCTTGTTTGTATTTTTTTAACTTATATGACCATACAGTACAGAGATGACTGATTAAATAAACATACCGACATTCTAATCTACAAAGCAATCTTGACTAATCTTTATTGCCTGTAAAAAGAAAAAAGGCCCAACATTTTCGACATATTGTTTAATCCTATATAATGTCAAACATTTTTGTCTTCACTATCTGGAACTTCAGCATTCCTGGAAAGTGTTATTTCATAATTAAATAATAACCTATTAAATAATTTTAATACTACGTGTCCACGATAGCACAATGCTTATATATTAAAACAGCCAACGGCAATCACATGTTAAGAGTCCATTTGATAAAAGGAGAACATTCGTAACTCACTTTGTAGCGATAATATATGAATTCAAAGGCTAAATTAAATCTTCTCCAGTCATGCAACACGCAGAGAAAGAGAGAGAGAGAGAGAGAGAGAGAGAGAGAGAGAGAGAGAGAGAGAGAGAGAGAGAGAGAGAGAGAGAGAGAGAGAGAGAGAGAGAGAGAGCAAACTTCAAAAGCAGCGCACGCCTCAATCAGCCGATGATTTATAGTTTGTGTCACATATACATAAACTCCCCCGATAATATCTCATCATCGTCGCGCAAATAACAGTAAATCATCAGCGCAACCTGTCACATGCCCATCAACCCCCACGATTCCCAATCCTCCGCACTTATCGAAGAATTTCGACGCTCGCGATGCGGCCAATCGCGTATAATGAAAGAAACTCGACCGAACGGCCGCGACAAATGGCCGCTGCTGTGTAATAAAGAATAATAGGCAAATCGTGTCGTCGTCGGCGCTACATACACGCTGCACTGGCTTAATTAACCCTTTTTATTTTCCCTTCGCGTGCATCACGCATCACGCGTACGACGTGCGGCCGGCGGCAAAAAGTCGAACGCGCACGCGCGTGTGGTATCTATTATACCTATGGACTTACGGTAATGAATTCCGCGCAGGAGGGTGTGACACTCGCACACAATTCACAATTAAAGGCGTGCGAGAGCTTTGTATTCGGGAAAAGAGCGGGCTTTCTTTTTACTGCCCGAAGCGTGGATATTGATGGAGGACGAAGGAATCATTATGCAATCAATATAGGGAGAGGATCGTATATACGCATAAGGAAAATGAGATCACGAAGGGGATAAGTGCGTGTTTGGTATATGTATAAGACGAGAGAGAGAGGAGGGTCGACCAGTTTTATGAGGTCGGCGGTTTGTGTGTCGTTTGCGGGTCAGAAGGGAAAAGTTAATTAGATTTTTTTTGCCTCTGTCGTCCGCACGTCGTACGGAAATTTGTTTGAGCGCCGGTTTTGGTTATATGATACATCGGGGCTATAAATTTTTTTTTTAGGGTGACATTATTATCGGGCAGAATTATAGAGCAATTTTGTATTTTTTTTTTTTTTTTTTTTTTTTTTTTTTTTTTTTTTTTTTTTTTTTTTTTTTTTTTTTTTTTTTTTTTTTTTTTTTTTTTTTTTTTTTTTTACAAATATTTATATTTGAAGTGTGTATATACAGTAGTTCGCCGAAAAAAAAATGGATATGGAAGTTATATTTACTTTAGTAGATAGAGCAAATATATAATCTCCAATTATCACAGGAAATGTTTGTAAAGTATACTCATACACGGTCGAAAGAAACAGTTATTTGAATATAGTAGTAATTGTTTTCAGGGTACATAAAGATAATATGCCCATTGTTGACGACAATTAGCTGTTAGAAAAATAGTCGAGGGAATAGAGACGATTTATTTCAACTGCCGTTTTCAAGCTCGGCAAACTTTCATAAAGTAGCGTGAAAAATGTTCTATTATTGACGGGAAAAAAATCTCAGTTTCAAAAAATTCGCTTATCTTTTTTATCAAAACAAAATTTCATTCCATTATCGAAAGCATTGTATAAGGGGAAGCCCGGGCAAGACGGCACACCTAAGGAAAAACGTTAATTAAATAATAAATAAAAAAGATAATATTTTAAAATAATATAAATATTCTTCAAGGACTTATAATAAAAAGAATATAAAGCTATACTATAAGTAAAAATAGGATTAATAAAATTCTAAATAACGCAACAAAAACGAAGGTAGTTTTGCCGGCTCAAAAAAAATCAGCCGGGCAAGATGAAACACCCCTTTCATTTATGCTGAAGTCATACAAATAACGTACAGAACCTTTAAAGGACATGCAGCAATAGTAATAATAACAATCCCGCGTATGGTTTAGCTCTGTCGCCTATACAAGTAACTCTTGGCGATTCAACTGTCACGATCAGTTTTTCTTCGTTTGTATAATACTTCTTGACATATAAATAAGGTATGTAATACCACTACTAAGTCGCACATCTGAAAGCCAAAGTAAAGACGTTTAGTTACGTTGATGAAATCATAAAAATTGGCGCTGAAAAGGAATTTTACCTAATATGTTATCAACCTGATTAGCGCGGGCACCCAAATCATACTAGCATAGGTATAGTTAAAAATGTGGTTTTCTATCAATTTTCACTATTCTTTTAGTGTCATCTATTATAATATCCAAGAAAATTGGGTGTTTCGTCTTGCCCGGGTCTCCCCTATACGTATTGTTTACACGATATTTTAGCGAAGAAATTTTCGATTGATCTATTTTTTTTTAAATTGACTCTACATACATATAATTAGTAACATAGCATGAGAGTATATGACAGTTGAAAGACAATTATACAAAAATGTTTGAACTAAATGTAAGTTCTCACTACTGATGTCTTATCAGTAGACTAGTAAAAGAACAACAACGTTGCCACTGACGTGATAAATTATTCACAGTCTAAAAATATCCATGCCACTACCGTCTCACACACACATGCACAGACAAGATAGCCACACACGTTTATCATATAATTACTAATAAATAAAAAATATGGGACTCCAACACGACAAAGAAAAAGACACCACAATACCCGGCGGAATTCCTATCCAACCTCGTGTGCTGCACCGAATCACCTAATTATAATAAAAACTTCTCTATTACAAAAACCAACCCTATACCACCGTCGCAAGAAACATTTCATCGCTGATTATCGTAGCCATATAACCATCGCGCTCGCGCATCATCCTCGCGCAAAAAAGGCGCCGTGTGTGTATCGCTCCCGTCGATCCATCAGATAAGCTCCGGCGAAGGGAGGAAAAGAGGGAGAGAAAAAAAAACGCTTTTACCCGCGCGCTATCGGCGTGTCGATCTCTTATTCCCTTCCGTGGGGGCTTTATCGAAAGCACGGCCCCTTAGTGCTTTTAATTACGCGACAATTACGCGCCCGCGCGCGCCCATACACTGTATCTGTATCGCGTCACGCTAATTTTTCAAATGAAAGCAACGCGATACCCGGGTGCATTATTCATGATTGCTGGGTGAGAGAGGATAGTTGTGTGACAGAGGATTGTCGGTATCTTTGAGGTTATGGGATTTTAATTGGGGGTGAAGGAGGGGCCGCGAAGTTTTCGGGGTGAAGTTTGGCGTTTTTTTTTAGAATGGTTAATTATAGATCATCGTGGCGGAACTAATTGCGGGAGGAAGAAATGACGTTTGTCGCTTGGTTTAGAGTTAATTGGGCGTTGCCACAAGTTAATTCGAGACCGAAAAGTTTCGAATAAAGACGACCTGCTTTGCGGGGATATTTAAGTAATTTTGGGCGGAATGAAATTTGAGCTCGTTTTCTTTTAATTACTAAATGGGAGATTTAATTTATGCTATAAATAACAATTAAAAGGTCTTTGCTAATTGATTTATTTTGCTTTAACTGTTGTCTTTTGAGTATTGAGATCCCATACGAGAACACAATTAATGTTTATTGAAATAAGACTTATTAATTTTACATATTTACCTTAAACTCTTTGAAATGTCTTTTATACATAATTTTATTTTTTCGGTTCTAAATAATTTCGATGAAAAGCTTCAATATTTTCTATATGTACCATTAGGGTTTTTTTCTACAATATTGACACAGCATCAGATATAAAACTACAAATTAATAATAGAGATTTACCGTGTACACACATCGTTAATGCAATCCTTGATTTTATCTTAATAGAATTAATCGCATAGCACTTCACCGCTAAGTGCACACAAGCCACGCATAGAGTTCATTGAGAATAAGTAATATTGTCGGAAGTAGGAAGTCGGGACTAATGTGGCGGCCGTCTGGACATAAACGTCGTCTCGCGCACATATATACACAACGCACGACGAGGACAGAGCAGAAACTGATACAACTTTTCCTGCGCGCATCGCCGACCGATAAAATATATATATACCTATACGCCCACCACGTCGTCGGGCTTTTTTTCTCTCTCTCCGTCTCGAATCGAGAGGCGTCGTATTACTTATAGATCGTTAACCTCTGCGTTATATTCGTCATTCCCGGGAATATATTTTATTCGACACGTGTCGTAATGCGGACGCTTTTTTGCAGTCCCTCGTGCGTGGCTTTATGACAGAATCGTAAAATTTCTCCTGCTGTAGCTTTTTTTAACGATTGTGGAGTCCGAGACGCGCTATTTTTGGGCGATTGATGAAGAGGCTGGAAGTGCCTGCATCTTGTAGTCGAGAGAAAGGAAACTTGAGATATTGATTTTTAGCTTCTGAGAAAGTTTCTATACCAATTTTTGGCAATCGACTTATAAACATATAGATACGTTTGAACGATGCATATATATCATTCTATGCGACATAATTTTAAAATGTGTTAGAACATTAACTTAATAAAGTTTTATTGAAATTTTTTGCAAATAACATACGTTTGTATTTTGATTTTTGCAGCACCTTTTTCTCAAAGTTTCATAAATTTCTACCTGTGTAGAACATTCTCCAACTTTTCTTTAGATCGAACTATTTTTATGAATGATTGTATTACAAAATCTAAGGTATGCAAAACCGCGCGTCGACGCATTGCCGGGCAGGAAACTGAGCCTTCCTTATCTACATTTAATTACTACACGAGTGTTGTCTCTCGCATAATATATAGGCCTTGAGCGGACCAGTCGTCATATAAGCAGACCGGGAAAATACTACACGCGAGTGTTGATGACGAGATCGCATGGTGTGTAGTACACACAAACTTTTAGTTGTGCAATAACAGCGTGCGTGCTAATTTCATTTTTCATCAATCCGCATACACGCAGGTATACGAGGGTCGAATCGCACGTTAATTTTATGTGTGACTTTATTCGCATTTATGATTATAGGAATGATGTCATCGGGTTGAAAAAAAAACGCTCGAAAAACTGTATAACCGGCCTGCTGATTACCGTAAATTGTGAACTTTTATGCTGCCGTATCCTGAATAAAACATGATGCGGTATTAGAATCCAGCTATTAATTATAGTGAGAAAGATCAGACACTAATAATAGCATTAATTATGTATCAAAATTATGATTGTTATCCTTGAGTGCTACTAATTTATGTTAAATAGAAACATCTGTAATCTAATCTTTGATTTACAGTTATCTATTCCCCAATCGGATAGTAACAGAATTTCGTTAGAAATTCACGAATAAAAAAATTTCATCTAAAAATTAAATATAACTGCCAAAATAAAAATAGACTCTTTCCCAATATGAAGAAGCTCTCCGCATATCACTTCCATCAAGCAAAAGAGAAAATATAATCATTTACGTTACACCCGGCCAGGATTTTCGAAGAAAACAACAGGTAACTGTTTGCATCTGATAGAGGGGCGAAGAGAGGTGCAGCTTTTCCTGCGCGCACGCTCCGCGCCTCATATCGAAGGAAATAGATTTTTTCCATTCGGGCCGAATCGGATGGGATTGGTCGCATCATTGTCAGTTAGTAGAAACTAGGACACGTCGATTGTCCGAAATTCCCCCATACGGGGACAGGTTGGCCGGTCGGTCGAAAAGACGACCTCGCGTGTCCGTGCTTTTATTGCCTGGCCGGGCTGGCGATGGGTGGTTATAGCCCAGTTGTGGCGCCATACTACCCCCTTCTTCCGTGCTAATGCGGTTTAAGGATGTGATAATGGTGGCCGGGGGTTAGGGTGACGAGTTTCGGTGATGATTGAATTCGGTTTTTCGAAGGTATATGATTTAATGTTCGTTGACTGAAGTAGTATTATATATTATTTTGATAGTTTGGGAAAATTATTTGATTGATTATAAACTGCCACGAAAAATGTTGTTTTAATAGAAATAAGAATATTGAAAGATAAATAGAAAATTATTTATTTAAAAAATATGGTAAATATGCTTTTATTTATTTTACAGGATAGGCAAGAAGGCTGTCCGGAAATATGACAAAATACTGGCTAAACCTAGCCTTGGCCAGGATACTCTTCCCATCGATCCTCGTAGCCTGTAAGTAATTTTTATTTAAATATTATTTATTGAGCAACAATTTGATCATTTACATTACTAACCAAAGAATTCCAAATGTAAAAATTTAATTTATTGATTGCGTATGGATAAATTATCGAATAAATAAAAGTATCTATTTAAAAAAAGTTATAAAAATTATTTGGCAAAAATAAAAATATTTTTAGACTCTTGCGTACGAAAATACAACTGAATTCTATTGCTTCGCACTCGGAAAGCGATCTAGAGTGAAAGGCAGGGGAAATACAGTTTTTCTAAAATTAGACTCGCGGTATGTAGCAGACAAAAAGCCGTGTCGCCTTTCCACATGAAATTCTCCTCTTGACATAACCCAAACACTTGAAGATTTCAAGCGATGATCTCTTAATATACGATAAAAATAGCCGGTAATTGGTTCAGAATATTTTTAAATTTCCCTTACAGTAATATAATTATCTAATGTTGTTTTAAAAAATAGAGCTATTTTCATTTGGAATTTTCATAATATTTTATACACATAGTAGCCCATTTTTGCGGCATAACAGAAAAAGTTTCTTTGGAAAGCTCTTCAAACGGTCGTCTATAAAAACATTTTCCCTACCTGAATTTCTTTCTATGGACGATCGAGAAAAGTAATTACCTATTCAGAAAATCTTCCTCGTACAGTCGATCGCCCCATTAATCACTGGCCATTCAGAGCGAGCTTACGTCTCGAGAAAGCCGAAAAGCCATACTCGCTCCGAGAGAGAGAGAGAGAGAGAGAGAGAGAGAGAGAGAGAGAGAGAGAGAGAGAGAGAGAGAGAGAGAGAGAGAGAGCGGGAGAGAGAGAGAAAGAGACACACCTTTGTGAGCGCACGCGCCTGGCGACGAGGCAACCCACAAACCGAAATAAGAAATTTTTCATTTTTCATCCTCGCGCACGCTTGCGCGACTACAAAATTAATAAAAGAAAATAGCGTGAAACGACTGGCACGAGTTATAAATTCTCCACCCCCCGTGGAAGCGAACGGTTGTAACCTAGTTTTAGTATCAAACCCTCGCGGCTGAGTGAGAAAGGGAGACAAAAGGTCGCGGCCGACGCTTTTAGGGCATGAAACCGTGAGCCGGCGCTCGCGCAAATGACGAAATTACACGCATACTATAAAGCCGAGACAGCGGCGGCGATGGTGTACACACATATAAAAAAAAAAGGGGAAGAGCAACGTTTTTCCACCCCTGGTGTATATTACAAACGAAAGACGCTTGTGGACGCATGCATGACGTATATACGGCTCTGTGTATGTATGACGAGCGTCGCGTATATATCTATATCCTCCGGGGACGCTTTAGCGGAGTTTTTAATATTTAGTTTCTCACTCGGGAGATAGAGAGAGAGAGAGAGAGAGAGAGAGCGAGTGTGTCTCTGTATTTTATAAGGTGGCGAGTAATTTAAAATAAATTTTTTTTTTCTTGCTGGGCGCTGGTGTAAAGGCGAAATGAAAAGTTTCAGCCGTGTTTCGGCGGGAATTTATGGGACGCGTGCGCTTATATAAAGCTCTCGGACTAATTAATGAAAGGTTTTGAGAAAAAAATGAGAGCGGCGGGTGAAGGACCTTTTCACTAAATATAAAATGCTAGGTGATGATGATTGCGAATTAAAGCGATATATTTAAATGCCTTTGATAAGATATCAATTTTTTTATTTTATTTTTCACTTTTCATTCATAGAGGTGTAGCTTCGTCTCCATTTATACACGGAGAAAGATTGTGTAGGAAAAATTACTATCTGATAGTAGGACAGGCTCAAATTTTCATGAAAATTACTACAATTTATGTAGTCAAAATTGCTATTATTTTGTAATTTTTACTATATATAAATAACAATTTTTATTATATATATTGCAGTAATTTTTATGAGAAAATGAGCCTGTCCCTCGTTTACAACTATTTTTCTACGTGTAGCCATATTTTTGTTTAATGTTTGAAAAAGTTCAACTCGAAAGAAAAATAACACAAGAATTTTGTTACGGGAAAAAAGTGCAAAAGTAACTCAAAAATCTCGATGTTTGAATTCGTGAGCTATGGTGAATTATCTCGCTAAGCCAGCTCGGGCTAGAAGTAATTGAACGTGTGCGTTACCTTGCGGGCCGGCGGAATTAGCGAAGTGCCACCACTAAGAGCATTACTTGTCATCATTAATTATGCACGCAAGTGTTTACAATAGAATAAAAAGCGGCTGCCACCCCTGCGCGAGAATAAACGCGCCGCGCGTTGGTGTCGCCGACGCCATGATATTATCAATTATTCTTCGTCTACCTCTACTGCAATTAGTTAAAAGAATCCATTCGTTTTAAGAACAATAACAAATGGTATTCGCAAACGTTAAGATTCATAGCAGAGAATAACGTTACAACTCTAAATTGTATTTACTTTGTCAAGGCAAACGAAATAAACGCAGCTCGTATAAACGTAAAAAGTTTATCTAGCGCCACATAAATTTCCATGCAAATTTGTCGCATCCGCTATCATCGCATTATGTTTACGACCACTTTATCTCTCAAATTACGCTCATGCTGACCTCAGAGGTTTTAAAGAAAGAACTTTTTCGTCATTTTTAGGTACAATATGGAGGCCTGTCGGATTATCGCTCGTGTACCTGGCGCTGGCGCTCGTCTCGCCGATGGTGCCGGTGCCCACGAACGCCTCGATGAAGGGCCACACCGGGCGCTTCCTCAAGGCCAGCATTGGACTAAGCTTCATCGTGTCCATCACCCAGCTGACCTTTCATATCGTCCTGCTCTCGCTTCCACCTTACGGGCATTTTCTGGAGAACTGTGAGTATATGATGCTACTTTATGTTACTTTGATGAAAACGAAGAGATTATGATCGTGGATATTCTGTTATCGATTAGTCGTTTGTTAAAAAAATTTATGATAATTATTTCGTAACAAGTGTAATAAAAAGTAGATTTAAATACATGATAAGGATAACGAAAAATATCTTAATAATAAAATTCATTTTTACGTAACGAAGCAAATACCAATTATCACCTTCATTTCATTACAGGCGTGTTCCTAGAAAAGCTCTTAAGGCACATAGGTCTAGTCAGGCTAGATAGCGCATCGCCCTGGGAAGTGTTCTTCTGGCTCACCCCGGAAATCATCGTCTTTCCATCCAGCGTGTTGATTTATTGCATTTGCCGACGATTGGTCACTGTGCCGCAGAGAGAGGAAGAGGATAATGCGTCGCTTCAGCGGTACGAGAAGAGGTCGAAAGAGCGCTCGGCGAAGGTTTGTATTTTAAAATTATACTGAATTATAGCCAATGCATTTTGATGTTGGCTGAATAAATTTTAGTGAATTCATTGATTATAGAATTAGTTTTAAATATTTCAAGGGTTCTAGGTATTATGATATTATAATTTAAGCTTCTTGGGTGTAATGTGAGAAAGAGTCATCAACAAAGTGTTATAACATTCCTAAAAAGTTACTCACAAAGAATTTTATTGGTTTTGCAACGCGCCATTCATCCGTTGATTACTGTGTCAATAATTACGCGCAGTTCCATTAAGTATTACAAAAGCATTGCATTTGTGATAAGAGCTTCAAAGAATATGCCATTATTATGGAAATCTTTGGTTTAAGGAGATGGAGAATTCCATTATAATCGTTGAACTCAAACATCTTATCGAAAATACTAATGAAATCTGCTAAAAAAAAAGAAAAAATATCTCAGTATACTTTTATCCGAAGTTCGCGTTTTTCCAAATAAATATTTAAAAACTATTTAATTAACTCTAGAAACCGTATATTATCGGTAAGACAGGAATCGTGTTTGTACTCCGTTTCTTCAATATTTTGCCCTTTCTGTTTCAGATCATCAACTTTTTGGGCAGCATCGGCACCTACGTCGCGCTCGCAGCGCTCTGTATCACCGCCTCCCTCAAGCCCTCTGTCGAGGGCGCCTTCTACTTCCTGGTGTTTATCGGCTCGGCGACCTGGTGGGCCTTCCACCGCGAGCTCCGTCGTGGATTCGCGGTCATCGGTCGCGTGGTCATGACCATCGTTGCGTTACACATCGTCGTCCTTCTCTCATACCAGAACCAGTGGCCCCAGGAGTTTCTACCCATGAACGGCACTTGGGCCAGGTACTTTGGCCTCGTGGCCGTTTACGAGACGAACTGCACCGACCCGAGGGACGTGGAATACATCGACGATGCGGATTGGTCGACTTACGCGTACTCGCTGAGGCTCTTCTTGCTGTACTTCGTCCTGGCGCTTCAGTCCAAGTTCTTGTTTAAGAAGCCGGCAAGTGGAGAGATTTTATTAAGATTGTTTTTTCAGAGGGTAAATGTTGGGTGGGGGTTCGGAGATTTGTTTCTCGTGCGAGTGGAATGTGGTTTAAGAAGTCATGATTTAAGGTCCAAGTATTAAAGATATATTCTATTCCACTTGTACGAGAATTAAGGTAATTATATCCCACGATACAAGCCATGTAGGAGATAATTTTTATTTTACTTAAGGGATTATAGATGTTAAAGACGAAGAGTTAATATACTGGGATAAATTTGATTTGAATGTTCAAAAGCTTATTTTATTCCTTGAATAATTCGCTAAATATTCACCGTTGACAAATTTTGAAATAATTAATTAACAACGAGTAAAATCTTAACTAATCTACTTTTTTTAAATAACAACGAATTTTGTCCTTACAATTAATTATTACATATTACATTTCTTAACGGTGGATCTTTAGATAATTATTCGAGGAACAAAGTAAGCCTTTGAACATTAAAATAAAATTAATTTGCAATTATATAATTTTGGGTTTATAAATTTTTGACAATTCATTAACTCTCTTCTATCAGATTTTAAATAAGTAATATAAAAATTATTTTCTACAAGGTCTGTATCTTGGGATATAACTATACCTTAAGGTCTCTCGGGTTTACGAATACAGTAAATGGATGATTTTGGTTTGATTTTATCTACTTCATTGTATTATTAAAAAATAACCATTGGGTGGATGAAACTTTTAAGAGGTAACTTTTTAATCGATTACTAACAATATCATTTACTTTATTTATTCACATGTAAAATCTTTAAAGCCGCTATAATAGAAGCAAAGTCAGTTTTACAAATATCATGTAATAACATTTTTACAACTAAAAACACAAGACCAAAATCTTCTATCTTCAGCCTACAATACAAACAATAATTAAATAATTCTACATATAACACGGAACATCGACGAGTGATACTTTTGCTGCGTGACAATTCTGCCAACTAACAGAGGTTTCTTGTACCTGTTTTCAACTTTTGACTCTGAATGTATCGTCTTCGCAATTAACTCTAATACAAACAAACGGCATTGCTAAATATTTTACCCTCCCGCTGTAGCGTTTCATCTCACGGCATAAAATGCAGTTCAATTAGAATTCCTTTATGTTTGCGACGAGTGCCTTCGACCCCAAAACAAACACAAATTTGAAGCGCACTCCAGCAGCCGTAAAGGAATCTTGATTCACCGGAAGAATCATAGCCAGCAAAATCGCGTATAGACGTACTAATTTTCTATTAAAGCGAAGGATAATACGGTTGCGCTTTTACTAACGAGGCATTGCAGGCTAAGCAAAGAACGCGACTGAGCGGCAAGCTGGAAACGCTGGACACGCCGCTCTCGCGGCACGTGTCCATCCGCAAAAGGACGCCGTCGCAGCGCTGGCAGTCCGCGCGGCGCAAGGCTCGAGTAAGGATCTGCAGTATCCTGCATGAGCCGACTTTTTTTTCATTCGAAATTTCATTTTTTGTATTATGATTTTTTTTTTCAATTTTTGGCTAAATATTTGTATAGTTTTTTCGTTGTCTTTTGAAAGTTATTAAGATGGCTTGTAAATTTGCAGTATTCATATAGATACATTCACATGATTTGGTATGATAAAAGTCGTTGGTAGTGCACGTGAGTGATCTGCTAAACATTATATATAACAATGCTTTTCGATACAACTATGTTACACGTACAACGCCAGAGTATACATCGCCTATACTCACAGTATATACATACACGAGCTAAACGAAGATTACATAAATATTCTTTGGAGGAGTTTTTCTAGCGAGCTGCGAGGAGATCGTATACATTACTATATTTATATCGTTCTTAGTTTGGTTGCCGCTATGTATTTAGTTTGCCCGTATTTTAGAAGCCGACAGCCGAGCCCCAGTCGGCACAGCCCACCGAGAGGACGCCTGTACGTATTCGAAGTACCGCTTTTTTCTCTTTTTTCTTTTCAACACGAATGCAAAATATATATATATATACATGTTTGTGTACACTACAGCTCCAACTGTGTAAGAAATAAGCGTAGACGTTAACGTTTTCAAGTAAAAACCTTTCGTTAATAATCATTGCACAATGTTTGTACACTTCTTTTGCACATATAAATGTTATTGACTTAATATAATGAAAAATAATTTTATCTTCTCTCGATGGCATTTTATTTGTTTCTACGATTTTTGTATTCGTGTTTTTATTAATACCTTTTAACTATGCAACTGCATTAAGCTTAAGTTATTCGATTCTATTGGTGGAGGTATATAGTGGACTTTATTGATGTATACTCTACTTTCATTTCTGTAAATTCAAAAGTTAATTACGCTTCGTATATGCTGAAGCTTGTATTTTTGTGATTCCGCTTCGTATGTTTTTATTTTATAATCAACTTTTTCCAATTATTTTGAGCTTAACGTTTTTATTTATACGGTTCCCGTAGCTTCACCTTTCATTAACAATTAATTTTTTATTTTTTATTTTGCTAATAAATTTAACTTTACTTCCGTCAAATTCGTCCTTTAATTTTCCGTTACTAGTCCATGTAAACGTTCATATCCAATCACTCACACTTGAGATTTTACATTAACGATTTATCGCCGCAGCTGATGAGGTTTGGATCGGGTCGCACTGGACTACTGCAAGACTCTACCGGCAGTGTCATCGTGCAAGATGGCCAGCAGGACGACAGCATTCAGCTGCAGTCGCTCAGCGAAGGTTAGCGTTCGATTATAGCTTTGTTTATGCAATTGCGCGCGATCTTTTATTTACATGCACGTAATAAATAATCTCTATAGGCGTTTCAGAGGAGAAGCCTGGTGTCCTGGAACACGTGATCATGGCAGTGTTCTCCGTATTCCAGCTCGTCGTCAATTCGTCTTACCTGGCTACCAACATCATTATGATGGTAAATAAAAAAAAAGTTATTACTATGATAATTTCTGACACCTTCTCATAAAGGAATCGTTGGTAATGAGATTTTTAAGAGTTAGGTAATGAAGAAATTTCAATTCAACTATAATTATCTGAAATTCTTTTTTAAACAGTTAAAATTTTTAAATTATTTATACGCATATATTTTATTGATTATTTTATACTATTATTGAAATAACGGTCGTGTGTCCCATTTTATTTCAGACTTGGAGTATCATGTATCATAGTTGGACAACATTTGCCCTGTTATTGTGGGCGCTGATATTATGGATGGTACCGAACAAAAGGGCGTCTATGATGAAGTGCTCGCCATTCATTGTTTTTTACTCAACGATTCTACTCCTTGTCCAATATGTATATAGCATGGACCTCACCGAGGCAGAATTACCGACGATCATACACGGCATAAAAATGGCCGATATTGGTTTTAAGAAAACTAACGAATTAAGTTGCTGGCATCTTGTGGTCAAGGTAAGAATGCTTTTATTGCTTATATTTTAAAATTAAAATTAAATACCATAAAAATCAAATATCTTCATTCTTTATTTATAAAGAAAAAAAAAGATCAATTAAAATTGATGATATTGCGTTTTCTTTGTTTAAAATATAATGAGTTTTTCCGAGTAATACCGAAAAGTACCATCTAATACAAAGCCATAATTAAAAAATTGCATATCAACCGTGAATCATTGTAGAAGACGACGATTTTCTCACATAAAAAAAGATAGACAAATCGTAAAAAGAAACCGATCGTAATGCTCTTCCAGTGTCTATTCATGACGATGTTCTGGATCACAATGCGTCAATACACGGCGGAGAAAAAGAGGCAGCGTAGATCGTCGGCTCTGCGGGACATGGTAGCGCCTCTGCACGTGTCAGTGTCGACCGCGACGACGGCGATGAACAATCAAAACGAGCCCGAGATCAAGAGCAAGTTTATGAAGGATGTCGGCGGTGTGGTCAAGGGTTTTCTCACCAAGTTCTGGATCGCCGTTGTCGCCATTATGCTGTTCACCAGTGGTATCACCGGCGAGCGCATGACCGTCTTCCGGATTATTTACATGTCGCTGTTTTTGTTCTTCATCATCTCTTTCCAGGTAAATAAAAGTTATTTCGTTTATAATGCTATTGGTAGCATGGAGAAAAATGATGTACGGATTTTGGATAACAGTCATTGGATACTCTGTTATTATGTTGATACTGGTATACACGTACCAGTTTCCGGATTTCCCAGAGTACTGGGAGAAATATCTACACATCTCGCGAAACTTGTAAGTTATAGCCTCTCAGCTGTTCATTGTTGTCGGCGTACCCAAACTCTTGCACTAAAAATAACAGCTGACGTAGTGGGGAGACACTAACGCGTCAGAAATTCATTAAGTACTTACAATTAAGATAAGAATTTGGGTGAAAGACGATAGCGTATTCTTTGTGAATCTAGCGCGGGACCTGAATAACGACGCTAATCACTTCTTTCAGGCAAAAGGATATTGGCCTAATTACTTATGATACCAAAGACTTGTTCGTAAGACTGCTCACGCCCACCTTCTTCGTGATCATCACCGTTCTGCAGATACACTACTTCCACAATGACTTCCTCGAAGTCACGAACATCAAGCGAGTGTAAGCCTTTTTGAAGATTTCGGACAAAGTGGCGTCACAGTGCCGCGTGCGCGCATAAGTTTATCATTGTTGTGTTTTATTTTAGTGCCGAAGCCGAAGCCGCAAGGAAAGACAGCCTTGGTCACTCGCCAAGTACAATTCCGATTGTTTCCCCAACCGAGGTTTTCGTAGTATCCGACCATGACGACGATACGCATGTGTTCACTTTGAAGGAGCTCAAACGTAAGCGCAACTCAGCCGAAAGATCAACTGTATTTTTGTAAGGATTTATTGGAATAACGTAAACGTTTTATATGTTTCAGAAATGTCTAAGTTAGAAAGGATAGCTCTCATGCGAAAAATATCGACCCATCTTTACAACTTTTACAATCATGTGTGGCTCTTCCTGGAAATACACATGCAAAAAATCATTTTTATCTCCTTTGTACTTTTGTGCATTGATGACGTAAGTCGATCACTGTTTGAAGATTATTGTAAAGGCTTATTAAGGGTTATTGATTATTTAACAAAATTGTTTTTGTTACAGGTGTGTGCCATCAATTTCTTCTTTATACTGACTATAGCTATTGCAATCAATTTTAGACGTACCGCACAAATAATGGTCATAAATGTAATGGCTACAGCAGTTGCTGTTTTGATGGTCATCAAAATGCTTTATCAAATTGATTATATTAAACATGAAGACTGGGATCGTAATTGTACTGTAAGTGTCATCTCCAACTACTGCAATATTTACAAAAATATAACATAAATTCATATCCTCTAAACTATCAAACGATTACAGGAACATATCGAAGGAAACTCTACAACGAACGATAGTATCGTTACCAAAACTTACAATATGGCAGAGTGGATAGGCATGAAGAAAGTCGACTCAAGTTTCAGGCTATCCGAACTACTTGAGGGCTACATCGGCATAATAACAGTGACGACGTTCCGCGCGATCATCTCCATACGCCAGTGGTTCTTCCGCCAGGGCAACGGCGAACCCTTGGGCACACCGTTGGTCATGTTCCCGAATATCAAGCGAGCGGACGCGGACAAAGGTATCGTGCCCTGTCTCAAGTTCTTCTTCAACTACGGCTTCTACAAGTTCGGGCTGGAGTTTTGCTTGATGGGGATTGTGCTGCTGATCGGCACCAGGCTAGATTTCTACTCCGTCCTGTACAGCATTTGGCTGATGATTTTGTTCTCGATGAACCGAAAAACTACCTCAAGAATTTGGCCGTTCCTCAAAGTGTTTGCCATTGTGTTATTGCCGGTGCAGTACGCGCTGGTTGTTGCGCCACCAACCTGGTTATGCATCGGTATGTATATATTCTTTTACGCTGCGGTCTTTTAAGTATCTGTGGATGCCCATTGCATTATTTTATGTTTTTATTTTCAAGATTATCCTTGGAGTGATTCCGAAATTATGAAAGGACTCCAAGAATGGATGTTCTTGCCAGATCCAGATTCTCGTCCCAATCCAAAGAAACTCGTGTGTAAGTAACAAATTTCTTGCAGTAGTTCACAAAATAAAATTATTTTCGCTTTTACTTACGATCGAATTGTACTTTTAGGCGACTTCCTCTTACTTCTGATGATAGTTCGCCAGAGTCTGGTGTTCCGAATAGAACAACGCAGCTTTGAAAGCGGACAAGAATTCGTGGCCGGCCACAACTATTCCGTCTACAAGGACATGGAAAAGCCAAACTTCATCAACCCAGTAAAAGATTACGTTTCTCACATACACAGTTGGCTGGACGTGTTCAAACGTGGTACAATGATGAGTTTGATGTGGATTACGTTGTCCATTATGTTCTTGGCAGGCACAAAGCGAACGAATCTTTTCTCGTTGGGCTACTTGATCGGTGCTTTTGTATTTTTGTGGCAAGGCAGTGATTTTTACTTGAGGCCTGTCAAGACTATTCTGAAATGGTGGAATATTTTAATAGGATACAATATTTTTGTCATATTTTGCAAGGCGATATTCCAGGGCATTGGATGCGTATTCATTCAAAATGTAAGATACGATAT
>JAPYZP010010628.1:0-10425 GCA_030522985.1 Torymus sinensis
CTCTCTCTCTCTCTCTCTCTCCCTCTCTCTCTCTCGCTCTCTCTCTCTCTCTCTCTCTCTCTCTCTCTCTCTCTCTCTCTCTCTCTCTCTTACACGCTGCCATGACACTACGTCAGGAAATGCACGCCTAATACAGCGTAATGTGACAACCACTTTTTATAGAGGGATTTTGACTTCAGAAACTACTAGTTTAAGACCTCCTTAATAACAATAAATAGAAACAATAAGTAGAGAACATAGATAAGCATAGAAAGGAACGAATTCAAGCATAATTAAAACTTTAAACGAAGATGAGGAAATTTATATATAATGATGAAAAGATGAGGGAAGCAGAGAAGCACAAAAAATAATAGAAAAGACCCCGAGACTAGTTGATTAATTAATTAAGTAGAAATATAAACGTTGGTTCTGGCTAATATGATTCATTGGGAAGGAAGACCCTGTTAGGCGCGAGGATAGAGAAAAAGGGGGAGAGAAAAGAGAGAAGAGCTCGAGGTTGAAATAATTGCGCGCTAGCACAGTATGCGGGGATTGAGACATGTAAATCGACGGAGTCATGCATTCTTTCTCGCCCCTCAGCTCCTTGGCCAACAAATACTTTCTCACTCCTATAGCCCCCATACTCGCTAAAATCCTCTGGTAGGTGCTAGACAAAGGGCCTGTCGCGTCGCGAGCGAGGGAGATAACCTGCAGAGGCTCCTTGTCTTTAAGGTGTTAATGAGCTCTTGCCGTTCTATCGAACTCGATTGAATTATACGCGCGCGTCGGAGCCGAGAAGACCGAGAGAGAGAGAGGGGGAGGAAGGGAGGGAGGGAGGGAGGGAGGGTGCGATAGAGAGAGAGAGAGGGGAGAGCGGCTAACGAACCATTTTAGCTCTCTCTGTGGGCTCCCAACGGGGGCAGTCCGCTATTGGCTATCGGCTCTCTCTCTGCATTTCTCGCCCGCTAAGCTGCCGTCTTGTTCGCGGTGTTATCGCGATGCTCTCCCACCACCTATGGGCAACCTTACCACATCCGTCTCAATCCGTCTGAGCGCGCCGCAACGGCCGCCGCGACGAAGGAGAGCAACGGTCTGAACATGTACCTTTAATTACCGGCCCTCTCACCCTTTTAACCCGAGCTTCTTTCTCGCCCCTTTTGCCTTCTTTCTCTCACTATCACACGTTCCTCTCATTTGCATTGAAAGTCCAATTCGTTCTACGCGCACAAGAGTGCCGAGAGATTCGCTCTCTTGGCGGAAAAATGAGCGGCAGAGAGGTCACATGTATCCATGCTCACCACACACACACTACTTACCGTCGATGGAAAAGTGGAATTCCGAGGAAGCTATTGTACTTCCTGGGCCGGCAGCGTGCAGAAGATACTCTGGCCCCAAACCACCCAGTCCTGCAACAGCAAACGAACAAAGATGTCTTTATCTCTCATTTCGCAGAGAAATCCGAGTAGCATAGAGAGGCATATATAGATTGGATATATGCTACAAGTGGACAGGAAATGCGGGCGACGAGTGTCCGCCCGCATACACCAAGACACATTTGACGGGAACCTTACCGTGCAAGGAAGCGCTGGGGCTGTGTGTCGAGGCCTGAAGCTGGTGGTAGAGGTGGTCCATGTAGTTGAGCCGGTAGGCTGGATGAAGTGCCGGGTGCTCCGCCAGTGGGTGACTCCTGCGCAGGAAGTCGCTGGGCGCGCTGGCGCTACCGGCTGCCCCGCCGTCCCCAGCAGCACTCTCGGCCTCGGTGCCGGCGTTGCTGCCACCGCCAGCGCTGGCTCCGTTGCTAACCGCCGCAGGACTTCCCAGACTCGTGCTCCCGGTCAACCTGTACACAAAATTGCCAAGAAAGCCCAAGATTAATGGCCGAGAAAACATTTGTCGAAAAGCCCCATTTCCGGAAGCGTATACGCAAGCGTGGTAACGAGATGCCTCTCGTGAGGGATGAGGCGTTGCAGCTAGGGTAATTGCAATGAAAACATCTTGGAGTTTGTCGCGAGCGACGAGAGAACCTCGCTCATCCCGTATTTGTGCCGTGCTGCGTGCCAGTCGACAGACGCGCACACGCGGTTCTATTTTAAATACGCGCCGACAGAGAGAGAGAGAGAGAGAGAGAGAGAGCGAGAGAGACAGAGAGAGAGACAGAGAGAGAGAGAGAGAGAGAGAGAGAGAGAGAGAGAGGGAGAGGCGAGCGCCAGATGACTTGGGAACTTCGCTAAACGCAGAAACATCTTTCTCTTTGTCTCTCAAGCTTGTCTTTGCTTTGCTTTTTTTACGGCCCTGCTGCGAGAGGTTTACATTGGTGATAAAAATTGAAAAGCACCCCCGGGATGCTGAAAAATAGAGCGACAGAGGATCGCGGATAAGTGAAAAAGGCGCGGTGGAGATTTTTAACGCCCTTTGCCACCGGACGGTCGGCCATCCATCATGTCGTCCATATCCCCCCCCCCCAATGTTCACATCCGTTTTTTGTTTTCCGTTGCCGGCACATTAAAGGCCCCGAATATAACTCGTTAACGCGCCAGACACACCGGAAAGCGGACATATTTATCCTTATCTATCAGGCGCGGGCGTGCGCTTGACTAGCGAGATCCTACCCCTCAAAAATGAGAGCCAACCAAATTCTCTCTGTCTCTCTCACTCTCTCATTCAACCTCTCAGTTTCTCCGCTAGTTCGTCTGCGCGACGCGGCGGCACCGACCCTGTAGACTTCCCCGAAACAATTAAGTGGCTTGCAGAAATCGCTTATGAGCGGAAAGATTGGTGCAGGCGCAGAGCCGAGGCAGACCCCGGACGACTTGGATCGTCTGCCACTGTTTACAATGATCTCCCGCGTTATACGAAGTCTGTTCTTCTCGCCTTAAACGCGTTAAGTAAATCCTCAGCTAACTTGATCACGAGCTGACTAGAAATTTATAGACAGCTCTCGGTTGGGCGTAATTACAGTATGATTAGCGCGTGATTATAGTCCATGCAACTGACTAGACGCGGAAATGGTTGGATATTACAGTGCGGCTGGGATGATATTTATCGGCTCTGCTGCTGCTGACGGGCTGCAGACGCGTGCCCATATGGCTTCGCATGTGCGCACCACGTATATATATATATATATATATATCCATCGCCGGCCGACGCTCAAAAAATACACGCGCACACATCTGCATCCCTTCGTCTCTCCTCCGCGTATACTCGTCCTCGAGACCGAGAGCAACTATTTGTCAAATAAGGCGACGCTGAAAAATAGGTAGAAAGAAAGGACGTATTATACAAGTGCGGGGATAAACGAGGCACGAGGGACACCTCGCGAACATAGCTTGAGATTAACACCGAGTTGGAGATAATACGAGCTGTGTGCTCGAAGTTGTCGTAAGCGTAACTATTTACTTGAATAAAGCCACAGTCACCGATGAGGACGATATAAAGGAATGCGTTTCTAATTGAGATATGGTGCAGAGGAAAAAATATGCAGAGACAGCGTTTATAACTCGCGGCTAATCAAGCAGCAGCAGTTAGCAATTTATACGCCCGCAATTAGTTCCTCTTAATTGAATTCTTAGCTCGTCTCATCCCAATTATGCTATCGCGCGGTAGCACGCACGTGTTTCAGACTTGAATACCTTATAAGTATCAAGAACACATATAAAATGCCCTCGGTACACATGCCTTTAGCGGAGATTTTTTCCCAAAATTAGATCGGAACTGTTCGTAAATCTAGATTTATTTCGTACGAGATAGGTAGGGAGGAGAAAGAGTAAAAGCCTTAATCCTCTGTAGCCAGAGGCACTTCCTCCGCGCGCTGCTTTGTCGTTGTGGCTCAGTTGTACGTATGCGCTCGTATAATTTTATATATAGCAAGCGAAAGAGCATGTGCGAGCGAGTGAGAGTCGGGCCGCGAACGTGCACTCGCCCGCTGGACCATTCTGGACTTCCAAAGGCGAGACGAGCGAGCGGTAAAGCTGCTATATTCCCTTTTCCTTGCCTCTTCGGCTTGTTTCGTTCGGTTCCTTTATGCCGATCTTGTTGTCGGGCGCCGAAATCCAAGAGAGGAAAACGAGCAACTATTTTTAAAGCTCCACGACCATGTGGACGCTAATTTACCGAGAGCGACGCTCGGCGCCTTTTCTCTTTCGCCGCACGCGCCTTTTTCTTTTCTCTTTCGCAGAGTTCTTTACTCCTCTCTCTCTCTCTCTCTCTCTCTCTCTCTCTCTCTCTCTCTCTCTCTCGCCTTTAGCCTTTCGTCGGCGCTCTCTTTAACGCCTTTTAAAATTTCACACATTCTTTATACACACTAGCGGGCTCAATATTTTCTACTCTTTTTCTAACGATATGCAGTACCGAGCTATGAATAATATAAATACGTAAACGTCTAATACGTATCGCGGAGAGGATGGAGTAAAGCTAATTAGAATAAATCACCGGGCGAAGCGCTTTTATTTGATAGTTGCATCTGATTGGTAAAATTTGGAACCGTCATAAAACGCCATTCCAAATTATAAAACGCAATGAAAAGCACGTGGAGAAGTAGACTACGGATAAAAAGATGTTTTGGAAAAGACATGACAATTTGCCGAGTGATTATCGTTGAAGTGCTATGAATATTTATGAGATAAGACAGCGACGCAGCAGCTCGTCTCTCGCGGACGAGGAGAGAGGACGAACGGTGTGTGTCTGGGGCCGCCAAGAGCGAGATTTATGCTGATTCGAGCTTACAATATGTAAAGAAGACTCTACATTAAATCACTTGAACGTGTTCATTCTGCTATAGATGAGCCAGCGCGTTTGAACTATGGCATGGATATACAGAGGCCTCAACCGCGTACTTTCCTTAATTAAGATATTTACACAACGAGTTGTTTGTCACGGAATTTTACGATGTGGATCTCTATCTCTAAAAGAAAAAATCGTTGCCATAATATCTATCGGTGTTTTTTTCTTTACACGCCTGAGCAGCTTGAATGTCTTTTTATATTCCGTTATGTGCATAGCGTAAGCACGGCGACGGGGGACGCTTCAGGAAACAGTGAAAAGAGCTTTTTAACGGACCTTTCTATCCCATCTACTTAACTGATTGAATAAATATAAATGCAAGAGTCTTGCGCCGTGGATACGCTTTAACTCTCTCCCGCACTCGCCGCCCCCCCCCCCCTCTTTCTCTCAGCCAGGGTAACCAGGTTTTGGCGATTTATCGCCACATTAATATTGGTTTTAATTACTATATATGTGTACCTGCTCTCTCTCTCACACTCCATGTCTCTCTCTTTATCTCTCTCGCTCTCTCTTTTTCTCTGTCTTTCTCTCTTTATCTCTCTCGCTCTCTCTCTCTTTCTCTGTCTCTCTCTCTTTATCTCTCTCGCGCTCTGTCTCTCTCTCTCTCTCTCTCTCTCTCTCTCTCTCTCTCTCTCTTTCTCGTAATGTTTGATGTCTTAATGTAAAATCTGTCAAGCCTGCTTTTTTGACCGAGGCAAGACGCGACCACCGGTCTTTCTCATTGACAGCTTCAACGTTTTATACTCGCTACTGGTTGCCCTTTCAACTTGCGCAATATGAAACTTTCTGAAATAAACTTATTTATATAAGATGATCTTTAAGTGTGAAATAAGTATGAAGTGTGCTTGAGTAGGAATAATCCTCCGCGGATGATTTGATTATCAAAGTCATTATACAACAGCTGCATATAAGAAGGATACTGATTTTTTCAGAGCCCGGCGGATTCTTTTTCCTGCTGCCATATGAATTTTCCTCGTTTTTCTTATTGATAGTCGAGCTCCGTCAGCTTTTTATTTTTTCCTCGATACTCCCAGCGTATACACGCGTATAACCGCGTGCGTTGTCAAACCAGTTCCTCCTTTCGGAGCATCCGCCCATCAATTGGTTTGTTAAGTAACTTTCTTTTATTTCCCTCCGTCGAAAGCCTAGCCGCTATACGTCTCCCTTGCAGTTGGGAAAAAATGACTCGTTTCGAAATCCAAAGCAATTAAATTCTTCATATCACAAAAGTAAGGTTATCGAAGCTGCTCAACATGGTTAAGTCTAAATATTCCGTTTTATGTAGAAGTTACAAAGCATGTCAAAAGTAAAGAGTGGAGAACTAGAAATTATTAAAAATAGTGCAACTAGGGGAGGAAGTTGAATTTTTCTAGCGAGGATGATCAACCCAGTCTGAAAAAGTCAATTGTTCTCTTGTTACACATCTTACTTTTTTAATAAGTGCATTTAGAAGTGGATGAAAGGTCGGGTATATCGAGTAATCATAACGGGACACTAATTACGTTTCCTCCCGTACTGTGGAAAACCTCGCTAGACGCTCGAAATACTCGACTTTCTATTCACTTTTCTATGCAGGAAAATGTCCTTTTTCATGTGCATGTTGAAAAAAGATATTTTTCGCGGTTGTGGCTATAAAAAAGAGAGCGTGAAATATTGCTCACGGAGTCCGCGTTTAAAATCTGAGACGATAGAGACGAAAGGGAGCAAAGAAAGGGGGGAGAGAGAGAGAGAGAGAGAGAGAGAGAGAGAGAGAGAGAGAGAGAGAGAGAGAGAGAGAGAGAGAGAGAGAGAGAGAGGGGGAGAGAGCGAGATGTATATTCTGCATGTACCTTTTTCTCTTGCTCTCCTGTCTCTCTCTCTCTTCCTCTCTCTCTCTCTCTTTCGCTCTCTCACCCTCCCGTCTGCCCCTCCGGCCCCTCATCCTGTTCTCCGCGTGCCTCCTTTTTCCTTTCTTCTCCAGTCTTCTCTGTCTTAATCTTTCTTCGCTGCCTGTGCCTCTTCTTTAGTTGTTTCTCTCTCTGTCTCCTGCTGTCTTCTACAGAGCCGCAGTCTCGCGGAAAAATTGAATAGCCGATGAAAAGTCAAAAAAATGTTTCTATTAGTGAGAGCCGATAGGTACCGGGAATAAAATAGTAAAGCCAAGCGCCGCGGACAAAAATATGCTGAGAGAGAAACATTTGAGCGTGTGGAGCTTGATAAAATCGAGCAAACACAGACAGCCTACTCGACGTGAGCAAAGAGCAAAGGGAGAGGTAAGAAAGCCAAGTTCCTCCCACAAGATCCAGGGCCCCCGGGATAAAGATGCGAGGATCGCACGAGGTTCATGTGCGCTCGCGCTTGCTTATAAGCAAGAGAAAGAGGAAGAGAAAAAAGAGGGGAGGCCGAAATGAGCAACGAGACGCCCACGTTCACAATCTTCTCTTCTTCTTCATCCGCTTCACCTCCTCCTCCTCTGTTTCATCTACTTCTCTACACGCCTTCGCTTTCCTTCGTCGCCCCTCTCTCTTTCTCTCTCTCTCTCTCTCTCTCTCTCTCTCTCTCTCTCTCTCTCTCTCCCTCTCTCTCTTTCTCTCTCTCTCTCGCTATCTCTGGACTGGGGTTTTGTGGCTCTTGGCTCTATTTTCCTCTGCCGGAGAATAATGCGCAAGAGAGAAGAAGCAACTCTTCTTCCAAGTCGTCGATGGTTATGTCTTGAGCCCGATTAAGTTATTACCTCGAAGAGATATCGTCTACCAATCTTTTCCCCTGCCTTCGCATCCTCTCTCTCTCTCTCTCTCTCTCTCTATCTATCTCTCTCTTTCTCTCCCTCGCTATTTACAAACATATGCAAACACAAAAATACTTGACCCGTAATTGTGAGCGAGAGAGAGAAAGAGAGAGCAAGAGAGAGAGAGAGTGAAAGAGAGAGAAAGAGAGAGAAAGAGATAGATAATAGAGAGAGAAAGAGAGAGAGAGAAAGAGAGAGAAAGAGAGAAAGATAGAAAGAGAGAATTTCGGCTTTCGTAAGATGCGAAATTTGAAGCCTGATCCAAAGCAGGTGCATGTTCTCCTGAGCACGGACGAAGATGTTTCAAATGGATTTTTCTTCTGTCTCCTTCTTCCCTCGGCGTTGCGCGATGCAGGTTCTCGAACCCGTTTTTCGGTGGAGCAGCCTTCTTTCGTATAACGATGCGCGCTGGAGCGAAAAAAATCTGGCAAGGGGAGCTACAGAGGCACGCTCTCTCTCTCTCTCTCTCTCTCTCTCTCTCTCGCCTGTCCTTCGATATCCGTAGGATACTTCGTTATCGAGTGAGAACCGCAGCTCCCATTCAATTTTCGTAGCCGCAGCGGAATGTGTCATTATCGCGAATGACTTTCTCGAAGTGGCTCTGCCGGGCTGACTTTTTTATGTCTTCATTTTTATTTTCGGTCGCCGTATGAGTCGCACGTACGTGCGGTGGCAATTTTTCCTCTGCGGTCTGCCCTCCCAGAGCAGACAATCGGCTCGGCCAATCTTCTTGCAGCAGCGGCAGCAGCAGCGGCAAAGAAGAAAAAGAGAGACAGGTATTACCAGTTATTAGTACGAGGAATCTTTAATGACTTTATCATTTTGCCTTATTCTCCAGGAATTTCATTGGCATTTGACGTAATTATTACGTTCACGCCAGAGAACCTATCGACAGCGTAATTGGAAAAATGATTGTTTATCATGCCACGGCAATTGAAAGGCTTTGCATGCTGTAAAATCAGAAAGTGCTTCGTCATGCATGTATTTGTTTGTGCATATGTGTTTGCACATGCCTGTGTATGAATGTATGCGAGGTGTGCAGAGAGCAGAGAGGAAGAAGAGGAATACCATGCGTGGGTGTCTCACACTCGTGTGTCTCTATCAGCTATCATAAATAATTCCATGGATAGGAGGCGTCAGAGACCAGTGAAGCCAGCCCAAGATCGGGCGAGTTGTGCTCTCTCTCTCTCTCTCTCTCTCTCTCTCTCTCTCTCTCTTTTGCACGAAGAGTTCATGCGACTCTACCTTCATAACTACTGCGATTGATTCGCCGAGGACCATTGCAATTTTCAATTGCAACTCGTCCACTTTTCCGGTGAGAGAGCAATTCATTAGCTTTTTACGAGCGCAGCCTTTCAAAATTTCCCGGGCTCTCTCTCTACGCCATTAATTAGCAGCTAGTAAAGAGTTACGTGTATTGGTAAGCATAAGACTTGAGTTTAAAAACAAAGAGAAAGCTGAAGAATGAAGGGAAATAAAAAAGAGCTGAGTGTGTGTGTGTGTGTGTGTGTGTGTATATCTCTGTTGCTCGTACGCGAGTCCTTATCCCACCGAAGAAGGAAGAAGAAAAAGGGCAAAGAGGAGGAGCGAGTCTGCTCTCCCCCTTCTTCTCCCCCTTCCACTCTGCCATCCTCCACCTTCTCTCTCTTGCTTTCTTTCTCTGTGTCTCGGCAAGAGGTCTTTATTCCATTGCAAAGGCGAATCACGTCCGCGACAGGGAAAGAGACACCATCCCGTAACAAATATGTAACTCCCTATAGATCGGTGCAAGCGCGCGATTACGGACAAACGCGCAGGGCACAAGTCTCTCTCTCTCTCTCTCTCTCTCTCTCTCTCTCTCTCTCTCTCTTTCTCTCTCTCTCTCTCTCTCTCTCTCTCTCTCTGTCTCCTATGTCTCCTCTATCTCTATATGTCCTGTCTGTTCTCTAGAATATAAAAACAGCCAGCAAGAGCCCTTTCTCGCTGAAAGTAAAAATGCAAGCTCAACTACTTCTTCAGTGGCACTTACATATATTTGTTCTCGATAACAACTGAACTGAGAAGAATGTAATATTTTCCGATATACATTTTTTCAACAATGTCTTCATTGGGTTTTCGTGAGTTATCTTCGTAAAGCATTGCATGACTCGCTATACCACTTTTTCTTCTCTTCGTCGACTCCTTTCAATCCGCTTTTTCGTCCCGGAGATGTTCATTTAGTTGTGAACGCTCATCGAGTATAAGGGGGACGACGCATCCAATTGGCCTTTTTTGCGTGCCCGGCCAGTTAGCGACGAATCGTCGCCGTCGTGAAATTTCATTGCGTCGATTGACTGGCTTCCACTTTCTAATAGCAGTTGTATACTCAAATCAACCTCTTTCAAATCAACCTCTTTCGACAAATGACAATTGTATTGTAACCAGCGTAACTTCAAAATGCCACTTTCTTGCGATTAATTTTAAGTGAGAATTAGTTGAAAAACAGAAGGACTATGTTTAAGTCGAGAAAAATAGCACAAGTAGGCTTTGAATGATGATAAAATAAATTGTGTTTCATTAATCGAGGTCTCAAGACAATGGTAGGAGAAATGAGTAAAAATGTCACGTTTATTTAGATCTGTCGGGAGGGCAGAGCAAAGTGAGGCATTAAAAACTTCAAGAGAATAGCCAGTCACGCGATACTACGCTCACATTCTCACGGCTCATGAGTGCAGCAAAATATAATTTAAGACTCGCGCATTCGTATAGAGATTTGCGCACACGTGCATTTGGCTTTTTTCCTCCTCTCGCACTTGTGCGCACGCGCAAAACAGTCATATTCTCATGTAGCGAGTCGAATCGCACTTGGCGTGGGCATCTCTCTCTCTCTCTCTCTCTCTCTCTCTCTCTCTCTCTCTCTCTCTCTCTCTCTCTCTATCTCT
>JAPYZP010010630.1:0-10936 GCA_030522985.1 Torymus sinensis
TGTGAAAAATTTATTTTTAGAATTTCAATTGATTAAAAGGAATCGAAAAATTATTTTGAGGAAGCTAAGTGCCAAAGAATTGGCAGCGGTTTTTTTTAATTGTTATGAAATTTTAATGTAAAGATTTTCAGGTTATGACCATTCCATAAAATGGGAGAAGTTAATGAAAACAAGGGTTACATTTGTGTCTAATAACTAGCCATTTCCAATGGTCAGTTTCTATTTTCCTTCCCATTTTTAATGGACTAATTTCTACCAGGGTGATGATGATGAAATAATGGATTCATTTTTTGTCTATTTGTATTGAGTTAATCAAGCAATTTCTTCGTACAGAAATGTTTTTCGCTCCGATCTATATTCTCTAAAATTAACGCAACGCTATTTTAAACGTTAAGCGTTAACATTTGTCTCTGATCATGAACAGTAGAGATCCAAATCTATGTAACGTCAGCGTCAAACTTACAGAATATGAAAAATGACAGAAAATTTTATGTCATATGCTATTTTATATAATATTATTTTCATAATATATTTATTATAATATTATTTTCATAATATATTTATTATAGAATATGATTTTCATAATATGTTTATTATAGAATATGATTTTCATAATATGTTTATTATAGAATATGATTTTCATAATATGTTTATTATAATAATATGTTTATTATAGAATATGATTTTCATAATATGTTTATTATAGAATATGATTTTCATAATATTCTTGAATTGCATAATGATTATTATTTTAGTTCATTCCAATCTTCTTTAATCATATCGCTAGCTTTTTCTGCTATCATCATAGTTGGTGCATTAGTATTACCTCTCGGAACCGAAGGCATAATTGAAGCATCCACTACTCTTAATCCCAGAATACCATAGACACATAATCTATCATTAACTACGGCTTCTGGGTCATTTGCTGGTCCCATTTTGCATGTACCTACAGGATGGTAAAGTGTTTCAGTATAGCTTTGTGCAACGCATTTCCAATATTTTTCGCTATCAAAATTAAAATTGTTACAAATCGCTGATGGTTTATCGTTTAATGTAAAACCCATCTTCTTAAATGTTGGTGTTTCAAAAAGTTTTCTTGCTGTTAAAGTTGCTTTAACAAGTATATCTAAATCTTCATCGTTATCAAAGTATTTTGGCTGAATCAATGGAGAACTCCACACTGGATCTGTTTTATTCAATTGTATATATCCACGACTTCGTGGTTTAATGAGAATAGGAAGAATTACAATTGCATTGTAAGAATTAAGAGGTGACATTCGTAGTACACTTTCAAAATCTAAGAGATTCGAAGCATTATTAATAACACCCGGTATAAAAATGTATTGAATATCAGGAATTTGTTTGTCAAGTTCATAGGAACTTGTAGTAAAAGCACCAATGTTTAAAGGTCCAATATCAGCTATCGGGCCTTCATGAGTATTTAACCAGTAAACCAAGTCATTAATACTTTCATTGTAACCTCTTAAAATGGAAAAAGTTTCGTTCAACAACATTACTAATCCAGTATGGCAAACATGATCTTGGAGATTTCGTCCCACTGGTAAATCTTTAATGACATTAATTCCTACTTTCTGTAATTCTTTTAATGGGCCGATTCCAGAGAGTAATAAAAGCTGAACAGAATTTATGCTGCCACTTGAAATAATAATTTCCTTTCTAGCAAATACAGTTTGAGTTTTATTAGTTTTATATGAAAAATATTTAATTCCTTTAGCTTTCTTAGTTTGCTGATCTATAATTATTTTGGTAACGTAAGCATTAGTTTCAATTCTTAGATTTGATCGCCTGCCTCTTATAGGTCTTATAAAAGCTCCATTAGCACTTTGACGCATGCCGTGCAAACTAGTGAATTGTATTTGAAAAGTTCCAATTTGATTGTTAGAATTAGGATCGATTTCGTCGAGTCCGAGTTCTTTAAATGCATTTTTTAATAAATTAAATTTGTTAGCGTATGGTAACTTTTGCACTGTTTGGAAGCCTCCAATATTATGTCTATGAGGATCTTTACAAACCACCTGCAATGTATTTATTTCAAACTTAACATTAATATGACTTGAAATATTTAGTAAGAGTAATAGTGAGTAGGTAACGAAATTGATATAATTTTAATATATACAGTATAAGTTAATTACCGCTGGATCTCTATTATCTTCGGATTTCTTGAAGTAAGGCAGTACATCTTTAAAGCTCCAACCAAGATTCCCTAATTTTTCCCAATCATCATAATCTTTTTCATTACCACGAATATACATCATTGCATTTATCGTACTACTGCCACCCATTACTTTTCCACGAGGCCAGTTACAGATATTTTTTTTTGCCTTGCATGCTTTTTTTTGGAGATCTGTTTTGTATGACCAATCTATACTAGATCCCCGTAAAAAAGGCATCATACTCGGCGCATCCGCCACTAATGGTTCTTCATCCCCTGCTTCGATCAGCAATATCTGTTAAATTACAGCTGAATTTAAATTTTATAAACCACTTTTAGGCACTATCGCTGCTCGGGAGAGCCTCATAATTTGGTCAGTATGAAAATTGTCGGACTTAACTAACTTAATTAACAAAAACAAACAATTTAATTTATAAAAATTTTTCCACCCTAAATGAGTGCGTTTTTATCACAGCGAAATTTCGACGGATTGGAGCGAATTTTGTACCAGTATAAGTACCGGACAGTTCTATATTGAACCGAACTCATCTGACAATAAAAAAACGACAGAGCAAATAAAAATATCGCTGCCAATTGATTGGCACGTAGCTTCTTCTTAACATACAAAACTCATTTTTTTCATTTTTCAATTTTTACGTTTTTATTAATAACAAAAGAATTGTGATAGCGAAAAATTATTTTTTTAAGAAAATATAGGTATTTTAATTCTCTTTTGAATGCTACCCATCCGATTCAGATACATTGAGCCGTTCTCAAGAACTAACAATTTGAAAAGAAGGCTAAAAGAATTTTAACCTCAAATATCTCTGAAATTTATGAACCAATCATTTTGTCCAAAGATCTTGGCCGAGAGCTATCCCGAAACTAACTCTACAATGAATTTTGAAGCGATTAAGACAATTTAACTCCCGCAATCGTTGTACATACAAAACTCATTTGTTTCATTTTTCAATTTTTACGTTTTTTTAAAAACAAAAGAACCGTGATAGATAAGAAATTTTTTGTTTAGAAAATATAGGTATTTTAAACATTTTTCGAATGCTATCCATCCCATACCGATACATTCAGCCGTTCTTGCGAAATTACGATTTAAAAAGAAGTGAACAAAATTTTAACCTCAAATATCCCCGAAATTTATGGATCAATCCTTTTGCCCAAAGAACTCACCCGATTGGTAAGTATACAAAATCTAACCCAACAAAGAATTTCAAAGCGATTAAACCAATTTTACTTTAGTTATGCAACGACATACAAAATGACTTTTGTTTATAAATTACTTTTTTTTCCCAAAAATAATAAATAAAAAAACAAAAAATTAACAAGTTTAAGTGCTGAATATGCTTTATAACCAACAAAATATTCATGTTAACATCTTTTTTAAATTTAGAAATATAACCTATTTACAAAAAATTACGTTTTCATCAATAACTTATAACGAAATACAAAGCTTTCTCTTTGAGAAAGAAATAGCTATCGAATTTTTTTTAAATTGTAGAGAATTTTATCCTGTATATATAACTAATTCGTGAAATATAATTAATATTCGTTTTAAATATTAAAAAATCGAAAATAAAAATTTTTAAAATTAAAAAATTGCTATAAAAAAAAATTGAATTTTAAATAAATAGAACATTGACCCAACCCTGGTAGAAATCCAATTATATTCTACCCAATAAGTGGTTATTTATTTTAGAAACTGGCTATAAAATATGAACTTCTCTTGCCTAGTTCTTAGCTTCCGGTGAAACGCTTTTTTCCACATTATTCGAACATTAAATAGATTTAAAAATGGAATGTCTTTTTTGACGACCGACACAAGTTTGTTTCTGACTATTTTAAAGGTACTAATGTTGAGTAAAAGAGACAAAATCTATTTTTTAAATATTTGAAAATATTTTACGAAAGGAGTTTACATTAACTGATTTTTAGCATGCGTATATTGATTATACACTGAAAAAAAGATATTTTAGCAGCAAGTAGAATCCACTTGATCCAAGTGGAAAATAATCTTATTTTATGACACTAGTAGCGATTTACTTGGATACTTCAAGTTCGTCTACTTCCCACAAGCGGATTTTTACTTAATTCAAGTATCAGTATATTATAAAAAATCAAGTGATGGCAAACAAAATTTTGATCGCATGACAAGATGAAATTTACTTGTAATTAGTAGATTTGTCTTCGTTGCAGGAATAATTATGTTTTTTTCAAATGTAATTTCTACTCGAATAGAGAAGTCAATAATTTTGCAGAAAGTCTCAGTATACTAGCTGTTAGGTGTTTTTTAAGTGGATTATTCTACTTCCTTCCAGAATCCATTTTTTTCAGTGTATGTTCCTAAACTCTCTGATATATTTGAACTCTCCCTACTTTAACATCAAGTCTTTAAGAAATCTTGAAACGAAATTTTGGAAGTCAAGTTATGTTACGGCCTATCTATTAAATGTTGAAGAAGTAGACAAATTTCCACCAGGGTGAAAGTAATACGAATTTCACACCTTCTCATATTTATTGGATCACATTTTCTTTACAGATTGGCCGAATTAGATGAATGACAGACGCAAAAGTATTTTGCTTCTACAAAATACAACAAAAATTATTTTTAATATTACTTCCATACGAATTTCAAGGAAAAAGCCTCGCCTATCTGCCCGTATCACTTTCAATTAAGTTTTTTAGCTTATACTTCGACTCTAATCGGAATACTTGCTTTTTCGACTTTATAAAACGCCCGATTCGTTGAAATTTGATAATAGAAACTTGCATAACAATGCAGTGATAATTTTTACACAAATAAAAACTATACCAACGTATATTTTTCATATTTGGAAACTCGCAACATCGGTTATTTAAGCTTTAGGATTACGTGAAGATAGCGAACTAGAAAAATGGCCGAATTAGCGAAGTGGACGAATTAGCCCGAGTTACCTTATTTTAAAACAAATATGAGAGAATAAAATATTGACTAAAATTCAATATAATATAGCCTCACACGTAACATTACAAATTACCTTCCATTTTTTAATTTCACTTAATCGATTAGCAAGAACACATCCGGCGCTCCCAGCTCCAACAATTACAAAATCATAATTGTCATTTTCAATTTCCATTGGATTTGAGTTTTTGTTTATATCAGTAAATTTGGAATCGTATGAGTGTCCAAGTTGGTGTTGAATAAAAGTTATAAATGCAAGGAATGCAGGCTGACAAAAACTTGCATTTGGTAAAGCTGAACATGCTGACGTATAGTTCGCTGGGAGCCAAGTCATTTTTTTGTTTTTAGGCGATAATATAACTTTATGAATCTGAATTGTTTATCTGCAATTAATGGCAACTGTTTCATTATCATAATTTTGAAAAAAATCATTAAAACTATCATATTGTTATACATTTTTTAATTTTCGTTTTACCCTACTACGACTTAAAAAAACTAATTATTTCTTGCCTAATTTCTGGCTATAAACTGGCTATTTTTTTTACCAATTTTTATCTAATAGATGGCTAGAAAATGGCTGGTGTTTCTTCGATTTCTACTAGGATATTTTTCATGTTTCTATTTATAACATGTAAAATGGAGTAATATTAACTAATTACAAGTAAGATTTATATAATATATATTATATCATTTTCTTTACCTTATTTTGATGTCGTTTTGAGGGCACGTTAAATATAACGAATTTTTAAATCTATTTCAGTATAGAAACTTTTATATAGTTCATCGCTGTTGTTATATATTGAAATACTGATAGCCAGAATAAAGTATCTGTTTGATTTCATATTTCTTATCATACCTACGTTTATATTTTTCTCTAGAAATCAAGATTGACATTAATTTGCAAATATTTATTGATTATCGCCAGGTTAACGCTGTTTTTATTTTTTATTATATTTTATTATTGAATAATGAAAAGAATGTGCAATTCGAAACTTTTCGTAGAATCTGCGTGTTGAAAAAATAATAAATTTTCTGAATATTGTTCTGTAAAAAAAGTGATTAAAATGTTTAAATTGAATTTTAATCCGTTTTTCAAATTCAAATTCAGAGTATATATCGTTTGTTTCGTGATCACTCTGTCAAAGGATAATACTAACATAAGATGAAAGTTATATAACCAAATCAGAATATCAATAAATTCGTAACAAAATAAAACCAAAACGATAGGTTTTTCGTAATTTGACATTATTAATGATTCTATTGATAATTAGAGTTGTAATTTAAGCAGGTATCGGATCCAATTACACATTCCTACATCGGATTATACATTATTTAAATTACCAAAAGACAAAGATAATTATTAAAAATAAAAAATTGAATAAAAACAACAAAAAATACGAGAATGTTGATAAGGAAAAAGAGAAAAATTTTGTAGTGAAAATTACAATTTTCGATATTATTGTGGGATGGACTCATATTTTTATAAAAATTATTACAATTTCAATTGTACTAAAAATTGATATCTTTTCTTAATTTTTACTATATAAATTGCAATTTTTATTATAAATTTCAGTAATTTTTATGTAAATATCAGTCTGCGTAATTATTATTATGAAATTTTTTTAAACTAGTGCAGTTATCTTCTGCAATGCGAGTTTAGGAACATTATTGACAAAGAATTGACGAAGAATAATAAACATTTCTTTCTGTTTTTTTCTTTCTGATTTTAATTCTGTGTAGGCTCCCATATCTCTTTACATGGACAAACCTTTTTGATTTCTTTAACCTTTACTGTGCCTGGTGGGGTGCGTCCCACACGAACGATATTACATAAAAATATTGTAAATAACTCATATATGCTTGCTTACTTCAGAAAACATTTTTTGAAGTATTAAATATATTAAGATCTTGTCAGTGTAGTCGCAATTTTATCGCTGGGGTAGATTATTTTCACCCTTTGTGTAATATCTTGAATTATTTCGAAGTGTGTACATCAGAGATTTAAGGTAGTTGTTTCCCAACTAACTTGTTTCCCAAATACGTCGTATGAAAACGTGGCAACGGTGCACTCATGCACGCGTTCAAAGGCTAAGCACGCTCTTCAAAGGCTGTACACTGAGCAAAAAGAAAAGCCAGAACAGCTCAGAACTTCGGTCAAAACTTCCGTGGTCGTCAGGTAGGACAACAAAGGTTAGAATTATCAAGCGCTCCCATAAAAACAGTTTGAGAGTCGAACGGAAACACACGCGACCTTTATTGGCACTATCGCGTGTGCTCGTCGCTCAGACTGTTTTGACCGGAGTGCGTTGGCAATTCTAACGTTAGCTGTATACTATACTACTCATGCTGTCTTTATCGGAGTTCTACCATACTAGACTTCGGCGCTATTTTCATTGATCACGATATACCTACTATATACCTACTACTCTAACCTATAATGTGCGACGTTGCCACGTCTACGGCATGAGCTCACTCTCCGTACAAATTGCGAGATTCACTGAATTTGAGGTGATCATAACTTTTATTGCAAGTGGTCAATAATCAACAGTTTGAAGTATCATATCTATCAATTACTCGATTAGTTTCGCTTAAAATTTCAAAGGTTCCTTGAATGGGGTTACGCAACGGGGATAAGATTTCCGCTGAATTCACGATGATTTTCTCTGGTGGAAATTAGTCCATTTCGAAATGGACAAAATCTCAGTAAATCGCTAAGAGAAATGGTTAGTCAATAGCTCTCAGTGAAACGCTTTTTCTCCTATTATTCGCACATTTAATGGATTGGACGAAACATAACCTATCTTCCAAATTTTCGATTCGAGATTTCTCAAAGACTTGATGTTAAAGTAGGGAGAGTTCACATATAATTAATACACGCAGATTAAAAACCAGTTCACATTACTCCTTTCGTAAATATTCAGTAAAATTGATTTATTTTCATATGATTCTGTCTCTCTTACTCCTCATCAACTCATTAAAATAATCAACATTACTACCTTTAAAATAGTCAGAAACGAACTTGTGTCTATTGTCAAAAAACACATTCAATTTTTCAATCTATTTAATGTTCGAATAATATGGAAAAAAGCGTTTCACCGGGAGCTAAGAACTAGACAAAAGAAGTTCCTATTTTATAGCCAGTTTCAAAAATAAATAGCAGGTGATTGGGTAGAAAATATTTTGGATTTTCACCAGGGTGGGGAAATAAAAAATTAACCAATGTATTGTAGACAAATTTGTATATCATCAATAAAAATAAATTTGATAAACATATTCATTTAATTTTAAATCGTGAACGGAAAAATTATTATTTAAAATTTTTAAACGTGTATAAAATAAGAGAAACAATAAAATGCGGAGAAAGTACAAGTCGAGCACACATGAAAGCGGAAGTGGCCATACAAATAGGGGCGAAAGGTCTGAAATCACATAGTATATTATGCACATGTTCTGAAATGTCACGCAATATTTTTTTGCAATGCAAGTTTTACTGTTTGAATAGAGCTATAAAGTAAATAATACTTTTATCTTTGAAACTGTAAATGGTTTACAATATGTTCTCAAAGATATCAATCTAAATTAAGCTATTGACGATTAAACGAAATTACTTCTGCTTTCTAACGTGCTAAAATTATATGTTCAGGAATGATAATCTCATTCATTCAAATGAAATTTTATAACTTATACGAGAATAGTAAAGTATATAATTGAATGTAAGATGAGATCAGAGTCAAAGATTTTGTATGTTTGTATAAGCATCTGTGTACATGAAATCTGCTTTTAATTACAAAAAGTTACAACTATTAAAACATGAGTTGCCACATACCTTTCCTGACATAGTGCAGACGTGTCGCATTGCGCCACCGCCAATTAAAGCAATCAGGGGGTATTACGGACAAGGAGAACAGATGACGGTGTATCTTCAACACGCGCGCACGTGCACGTATCTGAGGAAATCTACAGAAAAGTAGCACTTATCTCGGCCTCAAAACTGGTCAAAATTGTTTTTTAAGGCACACCTCCCGGACAGGTTTTTTCTCTTTCTTTATACGATAATGGAACAGAAAGTACTCGTATACAAGAGAAGACGACAAAAATAATACAAAAATTAAAAAAAAGAGAATTAAACTAGAAATCGAGAGAGCCATCATTTACTTTTTGGAAATGTAAAAAATGTTAATTCCTTGAAAAGTTACGTGAGTTTTAAGAGAGGGTAAAAATACAGAAAATACTTCAAAATGCTCAAAAATGCTCAAAAACGACTCTTTTTCAAATTCCAGTCATTTTGTCAGAAAAAATAATTAAAAAATGTTAAAAAAAGAGAATTAAACTAGACAAAGAGCTTTCATTTGCTTTTTGGAAAGGTAAAAAATGTTAATTCTATGAAAAGTTACATGAGTTTCAAGATACCGCTTTTACCTAGCTTTTCAACATTTTCGTGTATTTAAATTTCCCTTCAAACTCACTCAATAGTCTATAACTTTTTTAAAAATCGAGATTTTTTAATGAAACCCAGCTTAAATTAAAGCTCTTTTTACCTGCTTTCATAAAATTTTTAGCCCATTCATATGACCGAATATTCAAAAAGATATAACTAAAGAAAGGGACCACATTTTTATCGAAAACTGTTCATTTTAGACATAAAATAGCTTGGGTCTCCGGAAAAAAGGCCCATTCACAAAAACTTTGATACTCGTGTCTTATTATTTATCACGAATAAATACCTCCTACAGTTTAAGCCAAATCCGTGGACCCACACCTCTGATCATCTCCTTGTTAGTTATCTCGTACCAATTAAGTCGAAATAAAAATTTTAAATGATTACGTTTTAAGCGTTTGCGTATAATATAATACTTTATCCAAATTGTAATTATTATACTTACGACTAGATTATAATTATGGAAATTGAAACTTAGATAATCAATTTATAAGTAGTAATCAAACTTTAAAAGTTATTTTCATGAATCACATGTTGAGATTGTGATTATAGAAAGTTTTCGTTCGTTAGCTATTTTATGTCTAAAATGAACAATTTTCGATAAAAATGGGGTCCCTTTCTTTAGTTATATCTTTTTGAATATTCGGTCATATGAATGGGCTTTAAAGTTTATGAAAGCAGGTAAAAACGGCTTAATTTAAGCTGTGTTTTATTAAAAAATCTCGATTTTTAAAAAAGTTATAGGCTATTATCGAGTGAGTTTGGAGATAAATTTAAAATTCATGAAAAATGTTGAAAAGTGGTAAAAGCGGCCTCTTGAAACTCACGTAACTTTTCATGGAATTACCATTTTTACTTTTTCAAAAAGCACATAAAAGCTCCCATTGTCTAGTTTAATTCTCTTTTTTTAACATTTTTTATTATTTTTTCTGACAAAATGGCTGGAATTTGAAAAGGGTAATTTTTGAGCATTTTTAAGTATTTTCTGTATTTTTACCCTATCTTAAAACTCACATAACTTTTCAAGGAATTAACATTTCCAAAAACCAAATGAAAGCTCTCAATTTCTAGTTTAATTCTCTTTTTTTTAAATTTTTGTATTATTTTTTCTGACAAAATGACTTTTCTAGCACTTTTTCTGGAAATAAAAAAATCCTTTTTTAATTCCAATATCGAGGAAAAGGGTGTCACATAGTCGTTTTTTCTTGTACACGAGTACTTTCCGTTCCCTTATCGTATAAAGAAAGAGAAAAAATTCGTCCGGAAGGTATGCCTTAACCCATTAACGCGCAAAACGACAATTTTGTGCATGCAATTTCAAGTATAAAATTGTAGTTGAAAAAGTAAATCTTTTTTCTTGAAAATCCTA
>JAPYZP010010639.1:0-11564 GCA_030522985.1 Torymus sinensis
CAATCGAACCGAACCGACATCTTTCTTCTGCCTGGCGCGCGAGCGCGGATATATTTGTTATATACCTACTTCCCTGACCTTTTTCGGGAGGAAAAATGGCGAGGGACAGCTTTTTGATGGCTTCTAATGTTGGTTGTGTGTAAGGATGATTTCGCTCGCGTTTCCTTGATAATAAAAAGATCGTCTATTTCGTCATAATATACTTCCCGGTTCCTTTATATTTTGTATACAAATGCAGACTTTGATAATTTTTTTAATACATTGTTTAAGATTGAGAAATTTATGCAGTCGCAGATAAAAAACATTTTTTTTTGTTCTTCATAAAAAGCAAAAGATTTTACACCACACGGCATAAATTTCTACGATATATTCTCAAAATTTTATATTTTCCGTCAAAAAGTTTACTACGTAACAAACTCTCGAAAATTATCATCAAATTAGAGACTTCCACACCGCGCTTTTATCTCTGCGTCCCCCGCACTCAAAGCGCGCAGAATCTGACGTCTTTACAGCGATTCTATCGCGCCGAGACTTGAATTGAGCGATCTTAATTCTCACGCACACTGCTGCTTGATAGACAGTGGCTTGTCTTATACCTACACACCGAGAGAGAGCAAGAAGGAAGGACGGAGAGAAAGGTTTGCTCGGGGATTTTATCCTCGCTCGCGAGAAAAGAGAGCGCGGGGCGAGCTACGAGGCTCGGGATTAGCCGGATAACGATATCCCCGCGGTGGTGGTAGTAGCCTGCGGTGCGGCGACGAGCTATATCCTCTGACATCGAGCGAGAGAGGGAATGGAAATAAGTGAGAAGGAGAGATAAAAGCTTAGAGCTGGGAGAGGAAGAGAAGAAGAAGAAGAAGAAGCTCGCGGTATAAAAGAGGAGGTCCGTAACCGCCGGGCTTGATGATTATATGCAGAGTGGTTGAGCGCGATTTAGACAACTTTCCCTCTCTCGTCTCTCTCTCTTTCCAGTGCGCGGTGTAATTTTCTTGATTGCCGTGTTTATAGAAGCGCTTCTTCTTCGCTTTTCTCGCCGAAGCGGCCGCTACGAGAGCCTGCTTTCTGCTTCTTTCTTCCTGCAGTTATATACAGTGTAGTATGTGTGTGTGGATTTTTGCGGTATTATATACGTATATATGAGCTCGGCTTTTATGCGGATGGCTATATAGGTGTAATGAGTGGTAAATGATATTTTGTATCTGGTAAATGGGTGCTTGGGTAGTAAAGGGATTGCTGCGAGATTAATCAGGAATCGCGCGGGTTTAATGGCATGGAGTTTATGTTTATTAAGGCATTAAGGTAAAACGCACGCGGAAATTTTTCAGTTTTAAACCTAAGTTATCTGAAATTATGTAAAGAAATTTTCTTTTCTCTCAAAGTTGACGAAGGTATGATATATAACGGAAAACTTGAAGCAAACTTTAATTCTATAAGTTAAGTGTCTTCGAGGTTACACCTGTCTCTTCGTTTGTATATAAATTTTCCCAAGCAAATAAGATTCTCCCGAAATAATTTTAAAAAATCTCACACTTTCGCAATATAAATGTCCCGTAAAGAATATATATACCAAACCAGCTCGGCCCCAAAAATTTGCAAGAATAAGCTTTTTGACGCTATGACAGATCCTCCTCCTGCATATTAAACGCCGATGTATATATGTATACAAAGCAGCGGCCGTGTGTTTTTTCTCTCTCTCTCTCTCTCTCTCGTGCTTTAATTACCAAGCCCCTTCAGCCGCACGAAATAAAGCTCTCCGCGGGTTATAAACTCCGAAAAAATTTTCCGCTCCTCAGTCGCCGAGTCCATTTTCAAAACTAAATTAACCGCGGGGCTCTTCGCGCGCGAGGAACTCATTTATATGTAATCACGGGCAAAGTTTAAATACGTATCCTCCCCCTGCATTTAAAAAAGTAAGCTCGCGCCTTCCTCCGGCTCTCTCTCCCTCTCCCTCTCTGTCTCTTGAGCTGTCCTCCCCCCACTTGGAAATCGGCTTATGCGGGTTTTTTCTTCGCGGCTCGTGCCAGCTTTCACGAGAACACGGGGAGCGCTGCTGGAATAAGATTTTTCGTTATAAAATAATTGTTTTCGCCGTGGTTGATATTACTTTGTTTATATTTTTACGTTCCGGTGAAGAAGTATATAAATAATATTGCGTCATTTTTAGTGTGGTCACTTATTTTTACTATTGTTTTACGCATTACCGCCAGCAGAGGTTTACATGTAAACTGATTTGATTGGAATTCAAAAGAACCACCATGTGAATCTATTATATTATTATTAATTTGCCATACACATATAATATGCAAACGTATTGAATTATTGAAAAGTAATACAGAACTGTTGAGACAAAGAAGTTGCATTTATTTTTGTCACAATAAAAGTAGTCTATTTTCATTATTCAATTATTTTATTTCAATAGTAAATAAATTTCTTTAAATGGAGTGAATATTTAGTTTGCTAAAGTTAAGTTTGCTTCAACTGGATTGTGTTTACTGGAATATAATCGTGTTTTTCAGTAAATGTTTTTCATACCAACTTTACATTACTATCATGAAAAAGTTTCATAATATGAATTCTAGATTGATTTCTGTATGTTATAAAATAATATATTTTATCTTATCCATTATATTATTCCTACCTTTTCGAATTTTTCATTGAATAGAGAAAAGCACCCTCGAAATATCGCCAAAAATATCCATTATCCCTTTAACGCCCCAATGGACACTTTTTAATACTTTTTTCAGGGCCCGGCTTAATCTAATAACTAAAAAATGGTTTGAAAAATTAATAAAGAGTCATCTCTTATGTTTTTGTGGTCGCTGTTTCCAATTCCGTCGTCAAAATTGATTAAAAACTTGATTAAAAAAATTTGTGAGAAAGATCAGATATCCGTTCCACGATTGTAACGTGCGAAATTTGATATTATTATAAGCGGGTAAAGTAACACGCTACCAAATACGCAATAGTGTTTACGCGTAGTTCATAAGATGGCAGCGTAGCTTGGGCTCGATAAATATTATGGAATAGGATGACGCGCTCTCTCTCTCTGCTTGTGATCCTCGGGCGCGCCTGGTCTTCCCGGAGCCGACCTCGCAATCTCCTTCCCCAGGACGATTGATGTTCAGCAATAAAAGTGACGGCGTGTTGTAAGCCAATTAAGTGATTATTATATAGTCAGGGAACTCGTTAGGGAAGTCGCCGAAAAGTGCGAGTTGAGTGGAGTCGGGGTGGGTCCGGGTTGCTCCAGGAGTCGACCGCGTTTTGAGCGCTGCGTCAACCGAATCTATCATTAAGGTATGCATCCATGGTGATTCTGATACATTCATATATGCGAGAGAGATCGGCGTGATCATTGCGTTTGTATGCGAGAATTATTCCATTTTCATTAATTAAAATAACCGAATCTTAGATGCTTTCACTTTAATTATTATAATAAAATTTCACACCATATATTTTATTTCAAATTAGTTTTTATTCCTTATCATCCATTTCCACCTCGATCTCTCATCTCATGCTTACACCCAAAAAATAAACATAAAAATCATTACACGATATATAAACCTCAGAAACCTTCCCTAAAGGTGTTTCCTATAAAAAGAAAATATCGAAAATTTTGTACATTTTTGGAAAAACTTGCTGACGACTTTTTTTAATCAAGTTTTAGATCAATTTTTTACATATTAGATTAAACCCTGAAAAAAGTATTAAAAAAGTGTCCATTTGGGCTACACCCATTCTACACAACTAAATCACACGTTATCTCCGCCAAGGCTCGACATCTGGGGTTCGAAAAGTCAAGCGAAGGGGGGGAAGGTGGGGCTCTCGAGCCGAGTAATTCGGTCAAGCATTTAATCAAACAGGTCCGGCACAATATCATCTTCACACCTCGTGCGCAGCAGTATAGCAGCAGCTTCTTCTTCTCATCTCGCCCACGCGCCATACCCGGCACCCCACGCACAGCCGAGGGAAAAGTGTGTAGCAGCAGCAGCAGCAGCGGTATACGAGAGAGAATAAATTGATTTCGTTGAGTCAACCAGCCGTAACGCCCCCTCGGCGCGCACGCGCGCGATATCAGCCGGCCGTAAGCCCCGGTTATCTTTATTTAAGCTTTACGAGAGTCTACGCCTCGGGGGGAGCGCCGGCGCTCCGAGAGAGATGCTTACACATATATATATAGACGTATCTTTCTCTTTCTCGCGGTAGTAGTCGACTACTGTTTTCTCTCTCTCTCTCTCTTTCTCCCCCTCTACGCTGCCTCTTAGGCTCGTCGCGAGAGATACATTTGCAAGATTTTTTTCGCCTCTTCTTTATGCCGCTCGGGTCACGCCCGGCGCGCTGTGTTCTTTTTTATTTGATATTATGTTTTGGGGGTTGTGGAGGGAGAGGGAGAGTAAAGGTACGAAGGCTGCGGGAGATAATTGAAAACGAAATTTATGTGCCGCTTTCGGCTCTTAATAAGCGTTTGTCTTCCTTTTCATTGAGAGAGCGTGCGGTTTATACGCAGAAGGAGAAACGAGTGCTCGCTGGATGTCTTATGACTTTTATGGACGCGGGGTGTGGGGTGGTTTTAATAATTTACGAGGACGAGGCTGTAATCGATGGCTGTGCTGCTGGATTTGTTGTGGTGTAGGACAAAACCTAAAATAGATGTAACACGGTGAGATATGTTGCGGAATATGAAAGCATAATCTTGGATATAAAATAAAAATAAACTATAAGTATAAGTTGGGTGTATTCAGAGATAAATTATATATATAAATGATGAAAAATAACTTCAATCTTACATTCTTATAATAAACGTTAAATTCTTAGTATTTTAGAAAAGACTAAAAGCGTATCGAATTCCTATAATATACTTCAGTTCTACACCTATATACACTTCCTACTAATTATGAACAGTTATAACTTCTCTCAATCCAAGAAAATCCGACGAATCTCTCCAATCTAAATTTTCTCCCTTCCATTCAATCAAGCTAAGCAGAAAGAAAAACCCCCCTCGCGTCTATACGAAAACTCATTGGTCCCGTTCAAATTTATCTAGGCGACATCGGATTCCGATCGAGCTCTCGAGAACGCGCCAAGTGCCTGAAAATTATTTTTCGCAGCGTCACCGACACACACACCCACGCGTATACTTACGTAAGTATGGATCCCGTTTCTCATTTGTGCCAGGTCCGGGCAGAAGAGTTTGCGCGCTGGCTTAGGGAGCCTGGATTTGATGACTCTCGGAAATCCATCGAAGATATTCAGCCGAGGCGACGCAGGGGGCGGGAGATTTGTAATTATTTCTCGGATGGCCTGTAAATAACGGCTGAGGGCGACGGTGTTTGGTAATATTGGTTTAGTGCGTCGACAGGGGGCGAGTCGATTGTCTTGCCGAATACAGTGCAGTCGATTCTTTGGGAGTACGATATAATATTTCTGTTGTGTGTATGAATCTTTTTTTTGTAAGTTTTGCAATGCTGGAAGGTAATGTTATGCATTGCAAAAATATAATTAAATTTTAATTTTTAAATGGCAGACTTTATTATTAGCCACAAAATAGAGGAAAATTATTACCCAAAAATGAAAACTATACATGTGTGATGGTTGAAGTAATATGAACTGTTGCAACTATATACTTGATAATATTCATTCTGAATTTAAAATTGTTCGGTGAAATACAAGTAAATTCTTCAATTAACAATACTTTCTATGCCTTTACCTACAACAAAACTTCAGTCCATATCTCGTGTAAATTGACACCGAGGCCGAAAATGTCACATTCCCGTTTTTACACTGGGCGGGAATGTGGTACTTTCGTCCCGGTGTGAGGAAAAAGTAAATTTTCAAAAGCTAACAACCACAACGATACAAAGTCAACCATATTCCACACATCAATCTCCAACTCGCAAAAGCAACAATCCACACCGACACACACCGCGCTCACTCCCCCCGAGCAATTACTCCTTGAGCAAAGCGCGCGTGCACGCACGCGTATCCTTACCCTCGCGCGTACATGCATATACATACACATATATACGTTATACCCCATCTCGCATACGCGCGCGCGCAAGAGCCAATTACGCGTGCGCTCTCGCGTTATCAGGCAGCAGCCAACACGGATACATGCATATATATATACACGCGTACACACAGACGACGCGAACACGTCTATATATACGCGTGCTCATGCAAACGAGTGTATTCAGGTATTACATCTAGTATAGTAGACGACGAGGGGGGGTGTGGGGGCAAGGGGGGCGAGACTAGAGAGAGTAGCTTAGGCGTCTCGCGCGGCGCAAGCGAGGCAAATCCCAGCAGCAGCAGGAGCTCCTCTCTCGGCGTGGTGTGGCGTGGCCGTTGACACGGCCGAACACCGGTTTAATTAATTACACGGCCGGTAATATACCTGGCACACGTGCCGTCGTATAGTTCGCTCGAGTTTACTTAGCCGCCTCTCCTCCTTCCCTTTCGCCGATCCTCATCGTGCACGCGCGGGTTTATAAGCGCAAGCGCGAGGGTTTGCCTTGCGGAGGTTCGTGCCCTTCGGTTCGTGGAGTGCTTCTTTTTTATGAAAACTTTTTGTCTTTCGATGAATATTATTTTCATGATAAAATCAACTGTATTTTTGTTTATCAAATTTTCAAGACTTTTAATATAGAATGTGATTTCATGAAAAGTATAAAGTATACCGTTTCAAAGTAAAACTTTTTTAATAAAATAATATTGTTTGGTTGAAGTAGATCTCGGGAAGGTGGAGCAGATAGGCACAAATAAGTAACTCACTCACTTCCGTATAGTTTAAAATTGGAGACGTTTATTGATTAGTTAATAACACCACGATCACATAGCGCGTGTAAAATGGCGACGAGTATATATGGGCTAATGGGTAAATTGAATGGAAAAGAGGCGGGGGGGGGGGGGGGGGGGGGGCCCCCCGGGTCCCCCCCCTATAATTCTAAAAACGCCCGCCCTTTTAACCCGGCGTAACCAAAAATTTTTTCATCAGTGAACGTCACCCGATTTTACAATAGTTTTATTCATAATAAATAACATATTATCCATCGACTGGCATAATACTAGCCGAATTACCCAACTATAATTTTCCACGACGAGCGCACCGCTATACCAACCCCAAAAATAATTTCTAATAACACACTGCTCTCCCGGCGCAACACCCTCCCCCGGCACAGAGGCGAAAACCGCAGCGAAATCCGTTCGTCAGGGAATATCGTCAGCCACAAGAATTTATCGCCCTCGACCGGCATGAAGCATAATTTTCGCGCGATATAAATCCTCTCATTCGCCATGACGGCGACGTACCGAAAAAGCCATGCTCCGGAATGTTTTATAACGTTGTCTGACAGATGCAAAACCGTCACCCACGCCCGGGTGGGTGGAGTAGAGAGAGAGAGGGTTCGGTCGGAAAATAAAAAACAAAAAGGAACGGACGCGCGGTGTCGAGCACGCACATTTACGATTAGCGAACATCATCGACAATGACACCGTCGCGACGTCCATTAATTCCCGTCGCGCGCATCCCAAAATTCCCTCCCTCCCTCGCCCCCAAACACATACACACACACATTCTCTTTGCGTATATAATATACGTATATACACGAGTACAACTGCGGGGCGACCTGCTTTTTGTCTGTATATATATCTGTCTCGCGTCTGGACCGAACGACTATATGTGCGCGCGTTTGTGAATATGAATATAGTGCGAGAAAAAAGTATATGTATGCGGACAATGACAGGCGCGTCATTTCTCAGAGTGTCAACTGCATTGAATCGCGGGTGGCCGCTCTGAAATTCTTTCGCTCCCTGCAGCCACTCTATGCCGAAGATGAAAGGAGAGTCCCGGGGGAGACCAGGGGGGCCACGACGACGCCGCGCTACATCAGCGGATATTAAAGGATTTGCATGAAGTATCGTCGGCTAGCTGTGCTCTTGTTATTGCCGTTCTCCAATAGATGTTAGCGCAGTATAACGTTTATATATATTATACGCCGCCGTTGATTAAAGCTCGTGACGGCTGAGAGAGCATCGCAGTGTCGCGCGGACCGAGGATTGATTGGCGGCGTCTTGGGACTGCCTTTTTGTGATGTGTGACTATATATACGTCGTCTTTCGGGAAAACGTGACTTTTCGAGGTGGAGGTATATAGCAGCACACTGCTCCAGTGTAATTTGATGAATCGGGGCACGATGATTAGGTTGTCCGATGAGAGTTGAAGGTGCGGGTCATCATGAGTGCGTAATGTAATGCGAGCAGTGATGGGTGATTTAGAAGATGATTTATTGTGCACGGGCTGATGAGCGCAGTAGGTTGCTAAATGGCTAAAGATATAAGAAGAAATTCGTTGATTGACAGAAATATAAACTCTATATGTTCATCCAAGTTGTTTTGGACTTCGTTATTGTTAAAGTTCGGTGCGTTAATAATTCTATAGTTGTTACAATATAGTTGGTAGTCGACGAGGATATTTTTGTTAATAACGAAAAGAGGAAATTGTATTTTACACCTCATACTCGAGATCAAATGGTAGTACTCTCAGTCTAATGAGCGTGGAACACCCGATTGGCGGTTATTCAGCTTTGTGAGTACGAACTGAGAATACTGTGTATCCACTTCAATAATAAATTTCGATATTATTGATAAAACAAGATATTTCAAATATGTTGTTCCATATCTCTTGTTACTTTGTTTTATAACAAAATATCACAAAAGTGTACAACGCAACCACCTTCGATATTATATCTGTTATAATAGTTGTAAGCACCTCGATACTCCATGTCATGCCGACTCTCGATTACTTATAATTTAAAAAATCCGGCTACTATGCACCAAATAAAAAAGAAAAACCGCTGCCAATTCATTAGCACGTAGCTTCCTCCAAATTAATCTATCGTTCTTATATATATATATTAAGTTTAAAATATGTTTATTTATTATATTACTCAAAGTGTGTTTTAATCTCATGTGAAATGAAAATCTAAAGCAAATGACAGTGATTTAAATTGTGATTCAGTTATAATGTTTGAACTAAATTAATAATTTGAAGTAAAGATTATTTAGGAATTTTAAAAAGTTTTGACGATAATATTACATTCAATTATTTTATTTATTTTTCACACATAATTTTAAAAAAATCATACCTATTATTTAATTCATATTTTTTACATAATTTAAAAATTAATACCTTTTAATCTTCATAAATTAACTTAATTATAATTATCATAAATTGTTGCAAAAATTATTAATTATGTTATTAAAAATTGATTAAAGGAATAAGCAAATTAATTTTCCCCATAGCAAAACGAAATCGAATTTCGAAAAACGGATTGCGGGGGAATATTTTCAAAGAAATTTATCAACTAAAAATGCAATAAATTTTAACCCAGACTGGCCCCCTTAATCGTCTTTCTGTTTTTCACTTCACAGCTAATTACTTTTCTCGAGAAAGCCTGATGGATAGGACTCGAGTAATTACGGGTATTCTCAGGTATAATTTTGAGTACCCTAAAGGTGGGGAAAAATTTTTGCCCTGGAAGGAACTCACCGCCCCCAGTACTAAGACTTGGACATTAGCTGTAATGAGGTTGTACTTAGATGTCCGGTATAAAAGGCCCAGTTCCTGCGTTATTAATATCAGTTGTTCGAGTTCCATTGCATATAGAAGACTAGTATTATACTAACTGAAAATCATCATGGCAGAAACCAACAATGCCTTACAGAGTGCGCAAACACTTGTCGAGCAAGGTCGTCGGGAGGAAGCTCTGTCGTTATTGGCTCATCAAGATTGCATACATGCATCATTTATCAAAGGAAAGGTTAGTTGTGCATTTAATCGTATATAATCTTATCTTATTTACTTATTTTATGCAATTTTCTAAAGTATTATATTATATTACTTTACACGTAACTTACTCGCCGGCTTTTAAGCAGTATAACTAGATTTTTACATTTCAATTTTCCTTTAGTATTTTTTCCCTTATAATCTTTGCTCTCGCTTTCTGGAATAGTTTATAAATATATCATAAAACTATAAAACCAATATATTATATTAATTTTTTCTGTCTTTATTTTGTTACAGATTTACTTTTCAGAGGCGGAGGAGTTGGAACAATCCTTCGTCTACAAATACTACGTTACGCAAGACCTGACAAATCAATACCGTCATTTACTGTCTGAGGCGTACAGATATTTTGAAGTCGTCGGAAGAATGCTGAGAGACGCCGAAGACGGCGTCGCAAGATATTATAATAGTTGTTTATGGACGTATATCGGCAAAATCGAGAGCAGTTTAATGTGGACAAAACCGGTAGTTTCCGAGGAGAACGAGGAAGAGTTGGAGGACGGCGAAGACGAAAATTATCAGATGGAGGACCAGGTCGATAGCTTGGCCCATTGGATGAATCATATGGACTTTTAAAAAATTGTTACGTCCAACAAAATTTTAAGAAATGTCTAATTTGCTGTAAATGTGTTTTTGAATGTGACTAATATTAATAAATAATATTTTTATAAAATTGTGTTTTTACGTCTAATTAATTCAAGACAAATATAATCCTATATTAATCATTTCAATATTTTCTTTATTATAATTCTTTCTAGGAACAATTGAAAATTAATATAATTACGTAAATAATATCCATAGTAATTAAATGTAAACTAGCAAGATCGCGCGCGCTTCGAATGCCCTGTTTTCAAAAACATGACCGATTTCTAATAAATGTCACATAATATCTCACAAGAAAAGAATTTGCCATAAACAACGCGCTCTCATAAACAACCGGCGCCTCTCGCTTCACTCATTCGCTTCTCCGAAAATTAATATGTGCATGCATCGGCCCATGCGTGCGTGTGCATTGTCTCGTTGCACGCATATAAACGGGACTTAGTGTGCGGCCCCTCCTGTTTACTCGTTAAATATGAATTATAACGCGTAATCCCTCGGCGGCGGCGGCGGGCGTGAAACGCAGCTCCTAAAAATTTACCTGTTTGGCGTGAGATGGCGCCTTGGTAATTAAGGGTGCAACGCGATGCGACGCTGGTTATGAGTGGGAGGGAGAATATTACGGAGCAAAATAAGGGTCTTCGCTATATATAGGGGACGCCAGAGTGAAAGTTGGATAATAACGATTGCTAAGTGTCGGCATATATTGTGGTGGCACAATAGGTAATAAAATCTGAGCAATTAATAAGGGACGATTTGCACGCAGGTCAAAGTCGATCTAATGTTCATCTTTTCCTTTTGCCGTTTTTGCCACAATGACCATAGGGGACTACTAAGGGTAGAGTCCCTAAGTACCTTGAAAAGAAAGTGCAAGAAGACATACTGATTTGTACCCTGATATTGTAACGGTTCTTTAATGGTGGGGAGAATTATTTATAATTATCATGAATATCATTTTTTATATATGAGTGGTCCAAGATACAAGGTATTGTTAGTGGAAGGTAAATAAATTTTATAAATTTTTTTTTTTTAAATTAAGAAAATATATAGTTTATTTATCAAATTTAGAGGATGGATGAACATTTGTCTAAACGAATAATTTTTGTAATTCTCCTTCTAACTA
>JAPYZP010010650.1:0-21541 GCA_030522985.1 Torymus sinensis
TTAATGATTTGGTAGGCGATTTTCCTTTCAAAAATAAAAATGACACAGTTCGCGCGTATAAAGTTAGACAGCATGGTCAATTTGTAAAAAAAATTTCTTTAACTCGAGTCTATTTTCGAAGATTAATATTTTATTATATGTATGTAACATACATAATACTCAACACATATTGTACTACAAAATTATAAAGTCGATGACTTTTCTTTTACATTTCAATACAACAAAAAATGTTGAAAATTCTGGAAATTAAATTTTTTTTAATAAACATCATCTTTCCAACAAAAGTTACATAACACTTTTTGGATTTGAAAATTAGTTATTGTATTTCGTATGACTATACATATGATTTCTAATTTTTACCCGATTACTCTTGTCACTGTGTTTCTTATACCATTTACAGCTTTTCTGGGAACACTAACTGCTCGTGATACTATATTTCCCACTCCTGTCACCGTGTTTCTTATACCATTTCCAGCACTTCTGGTAACATTAACTGCGCGTGATACTACGTTTCCCACTGTAGCGTTATATACTAGTTTAACACCTCCTGTTACCGTGTTAACTACTCTTCCAACTCCATATCGTATTAAACCAGCAGCTCCCGACACTACGCTACCACCAAATTTAATGACTCTATATATACGTCCCCCTATAGACTGTACAGTATTACTAGCAAATCGAATGGGTATCCGAATATAATAGTAAAGACAATGTGAGGTAGGACGAATAGTGAACCATGAGCACCTGGTACTGGATTTCTGAGAAGTACTATTATCAGTACTATTGTTTGTCTGTTCGTTTGGTCCATCAACGATCACAATAACGAGGCTTACTGTAAAAAAATTTTATATATTTTTAGTAAATACAATAAGAATAATGAAACAAATAACTAAATCACAATTTTAGATAAAGTGGTTACAAACACTTGGAACAGGCTAGGTTATTGCTGTGACGGTGGGTATCATGAAATCTATAGCAATTTACATTGAACCACCGTAATACAAGTAACATTGTATGCACATACTACACGTATTATTGTGCTTCCCGCCTAAGCTTTGTATGTAGTGATAAGTTAGATTAAACAATTACATTTTCCGCGTTATTAATTAATTATTGCAAAATTTTTCAACGGTGGATCTTCAGACAATTATTCAAGGACCAAAATACGCTTTTGAACATTAAAATTAAATTAAATTTAAAATAATCTGAAACATTGCACGACTATTTCTTTAATGAATAATATCTACATTTTCAACTGTCCAATTTTTGATTTAAAATTATTTCCTAGTTCATTAACTCTAGTTCTTTAAGATCTATAATGCCACACATTATCAGATATTAACTAAGTAAAGTAATAGTAGTTTTCGGTTTTAGGCCGTAAATTTCCATTTAACGGACTGAGTGGAAATTTTGGGCGTCCGAGAACCCGCGTAACAAAAGGGTAGCAAAAGAAAAACTAACTCGCAATACATGCAACATGGCATAGCCACATTTACTCTGTTGTTTGAAGGAAATGCTAGAGACTTTAGGTCCTCTCGTTTGCGCAATGATACTATTATAAAGCATTTTATTACCATTATCTTCTCCTGTAGCTCCTGGTTGAGCTTGATTATCCTCGGTACCTGCCCTTCCTGTGATAGTCGTCGATTCTTGTGCTGTAATCATTTCATTATTAGCTACGCTGGTTTCATTACCTATACGGAATTCAGGTTTACATTCATACTTATAAGTCATTAATTTTGTTCTCTCCATCAACAGTAAATTCGAAAACATTACAATACTTTCAAAGACCAGTTTTCATTAATTAAAATTATAATTTTTATGATTTTAGTGCACTTGCACCAGCTTTACTTTTTTTGGACCGTTGGATCAATTCCCAGTTGTGCATGAAGCTTTCTTCAACCTTCGTCTAGAGACAATGCGGATTCGATTATCCATAAAGATAAATTTAAGTGAATGTTACGTAGGTAACATTCACTATAATATGTAAAAATACTAATATTATCAACTTTTTTGCTATTAATAATTAAATTTTTTTTTCAGAAAAGTAAACCGTATTGTCTTTAGTATTCACAAAAACAAACTAGTTTCAACCCTCGAAGACCCTCAATAATGATCTGTTGGTGATAAAACCTGCGGCAAAGGCATAAACAGATTAGAATTCGAGTTTTTCGAGAAAAAAATTAAGAAAAAAATTAAGAGGGCATCGGATATTCCCTTCGCTGTCCTTTTAATACCTAAACAAAAAAGAAACAATACATTGGATAACTAGATTAGGTTAAGTTAGCTCAGCGCTCTGTTTGACACATTCGTTATTTAGAAAACCAGCGTAGTCTGGGCTGAGCTTCAATTGCCCGTCGTATACATTTTAATTGTTTTATCAGATGTTTAAACTGTTGGGTGTAGAACGGGTTACATCATCACCCCACGTCCAGAACTCGGTTTGTAATTATTAGAATAGAATATAAGTTACAACTTGATAAGTTGAAGTCTATAGATTTCAAATAAGTTGAGAGTTATACATAATGCGGAGTGGCCCCAAAGTCTCTTACTACGCACGATAGTACATAACTGCATTTTATAAGTATATTCCAACTTATCGCGATGTTTGCTTTGTTGTGTGAACGCAAGTCTTGAGACTTCGTGTCCTCCGATTTGCGTCTCTGTCGCCGCTTATTACTTCACATTTAGCATTTGACTTGTATAAAACGCAATACTGTATATTATAAAATATTTTATTACCAGATTCAGTAGTTGAAGTAGTATCTACTCCAGTAGCTTCTGGTTGTGTTTCATTAGCCTCCGTATCCGCACTTTCTGTGTCAGTTGTTGATCCAGGTTCTGTGGTCGTTTCATTATTGGCTTCGGTCGTTCCATCATCTAAACATGGAATACATATTTACTTTGATATTTATTAGCCATCAATTTTGTATGTTACAGAAAAAAGTATAAATAAATCATTGCAATAATTTTTTGTTCTAGTTTTCATATAATAGGTTAATATGTTAAGGGTGCAAGCCTTAAGTAAATGCTGAAAAAATCAGATTTGCTTTAATTAGTAGAGTATGTTGTTTTATGTATACATTAATAACAATATTATTAATTAAATCAACATTTCCAGCTCTTTTAAGACCAGATATCTCCAACCGGTTCCAGAGACAATCTGTGAGAACTGTGATAATATGCAAATATGGTGTTAAAATGAAGTGACTACTATGAGCTTGCAAATCAAGATAGAAGAGCCTTTCAGGGCTTAAAATGTTGATTTTTATGTGAATTTTAATAGGTAATATTATTTTTAATGTATACTTAAGAAAAAACATACTGGTTTAATTAAAGCAAATCTTATTTCTTCAGAATTTATATAAGGCTCCGTAGGCAACCAAGATCCGATGGATAACGAAATGCCTTGAAATTGCCTTGAAATGAGCCCTTTCCAAATTCACGTAATTTTTATATTTTTATTTACCTTCAACACTTTCAGTTTGTTGCTACCCATACATAAGTTGTAAATTAAATTAAAAATTCTGTTACTTTTGTGAAACAGGTTATGGTGTAATAATGTTTTTTTTTTCATGTTGAAGTGCTATTGAACAAGCATTTATTTTGACCGGATATTTGGAAATGATTATTTTAATAGCCTATGTTCTAATACTTCTTGTTCAAAAGATAAAATTGATTTTGTAGAGTATAATTGTACAGAAGAAGTAGGAATAAATTATTAGAAAGATTAAAATGAATAATGGTTATTTATAGGTGGTAGAATATGATATCAATTTTTGTAAATTTGAAGATATTTTGAAATTGACGCAAGGAAATTTAATAAACTATCTTTTATATTAACCGACCAGGATTGTAAAATTGTATTACGAGCATTGCAACATTAGTTTATTTTGGGAAATGTATATGGTTGGTCTGTCGGAGGCAATCCAAAGAAATACAACAGATTTCTTTTTTAATAATGCGCCGTTTTTTTAAAGAGGTTTGAAGAGGTTGGCAGACCAGGCCAACGAAACGTCGCTTTATTAAAAAAGAAATCTGTTGTATTTCTTTGGATTGCCTCCGACAGACCAACCATATACATACAGACCAACCATATACATTTCCCAATAACAACGAGAGCGCAATTTGAACTACACATTAGTTTATTTTGTTTGTGCAGCGGCATAATGTGAAAATGGGCCTTTTCCATGCAAGTGCTGAAAAAAATTATTTTAAGGATAAGTAGACATAGCGTAATACGCGGTCTATGCTCCGAATTGGTGTCAGTACGGATAAACGCACATATATAGGTATACGCTCAACTGCGCACACTCATGCTAGTGTAAATAACCATTTAAGGTAATTATTAAAAAATAAAAATGTAAGTCAGGCTACCAGGCCCGGCGATGAACCTTGTCACTTGCCTGGAAATCATAGATGTTTATGCCTATAATATAGAGGAATCAAGCCGCCTGACATGCCCTGACTTTCGACAAAATATCACATACATATATGTAAACTAATCTAATTCGAAGTACAAGTTTACTGATTTAGATCAATTTGTGTCAAGTTAGGTACTGTCTGTATGTGATTTTTTGACATTCGATGAACAATACAACTCTTAATATTTTATTTGAATAATAAATTATGTAAATTGTCTTTTTTTGTGATTTTTAATATTCAGCATTCGTTGGCCCACCGCAAGAATTATATTCCGTGACGAAATAAGCGGTATTTATTACCAACCATTATGGTTAAACTATTGGCCTAACCTTAGCGATTTGGTAAACGAATGGCGAACGGTTGGTGACTATTTCTGCCAGGTTGTACACCGGAACAACGGTAATTCATATCTGTGACCAAAAACTTGCGAGCCTCAATAACCTATATACCTTTCTTCCTTGATAAGTAATATACTATTTAAATAGTTGATACTCATTTATACTGTATTATTAAATTCAAATAATGCCACTCATACGGAAAAATAAATATTTTTACTGTACCTGGTTTATTAGTAGTGCTTGCCTTAATCGTATTCTCGCAATGTCCGTACGGAATAATCATGTTCACCTTTGCAGTTACGTTATAAATTAATAAGCTCTGATTATTATTTGTGTCTTTCCACACTATTGATTGTTGATAAGACCATGGGATAGTACAAAGCGCTTTGATATTATACAGAGCCGGGAAATTAAATGCTGTTGTTAGTCCCATAGGTAATGAATAACTTCCCTAAAGCATTAAATTTCATTGTTATAATATATTTAGAATATACTTTTTAGATTGAAGATTAAACAAATTACTTTTTATCAGAGTAATATAAATAATGAATTGATCCGTAACATAAATTCAATTATTTCCACATGCACACAGTTAAAAATTTTCTTATTATACTTACGGGTTCCGGAGGACAATCTCTATTATGAGGAATCAATAAGTTATGTAAAAATCGACGTTGTAAGTCAATCCGCTTTTTGAAGCCACTGTTAGCAGCCCGATACTGGTAACAAAGACGACTAGTACCTTTGAGTATGGATCCTATTCCATCAACTCTAACAAAATAGCTTTCTAACTGTAATGATAAAAATTTTCATTGATTTTGTAGTCGGTTTGTACTATCTTTTAAAGTTATCTGCATACAAACGTACAAAAATACTTTGAATAAACTCGGTCTCATTAGATCTTTCTTTGACTGTTAAAGTAATGTTTGGAGATTCTCCGTTAAGTTCAAAATACGGATTCTCAAACATGGTTACGTTATTTACGGTGAAATTTGCCAGAAAAGCAAATCGATCCTACAAAAAAAAAGATTATGTCAATAATAATATTAAAGAAATCATTTCATTGATCAAACTGCCATTACATCAGCAAAATCACGTAAGAACAAATTTAGTCTTACAAGGAGCGTCTATAACCTCCGAGTCATAAAAACATTATTAAAGTAGACAGAGAAAGCTACCATTCAAGTTTATTTATTTATTTAACTCCAGAGATACATATTCTTACATACAAAATACAAGTTCTGTTGTAATATTAATTTTTCTGGAATTTACAAGCAATACAAAATAAGAAAGCGGTTTGAAATTTCCCCGGAAACGCAAGAAAATAATTAGAAATACCTGTTAAACGTAAAAAAATGATTAAAAATACTGGCCGTAAAGTGGTTGAAGCAAAGGAAAATTTTCAGTCGCTTTCTACTTTAAAAATGTTTTTAGTAGATTCTTCTATTTTTATAAAAAAGTTCGTTATAAAAATTAAACAGCTCGCATATCGGTATATAAGGGTCATTGGTAAAAAGGCTGAGACACGAGTATCTTTTTTCGGTGAAAGAACCCTTCTGTATAGAATTTTGGACAAATTGGTGACCAGGAGGTTCTAGACTTACCTTGTTAGTCAAATATCACTAATAAGTAAAAAAAAATAGTAAAAGAATATATTTTAATTATTTTGATCAAATGTCCTATAATCATGAAGCTACATTACCGCTTGAACTTCATGGTTTGCTACGCAGTAAAAATAGATACACAACGCGCTAACGCCAAAACGTTGTATGCTCGCCATCGCGTCAAAGAAACTAATCGCGTATCTACGAAGTTAAGTGAAGTTAAGTCGGTGAACGTTAACAAGAAGGTATTTTTTATTGAGTTAACTACTATCTTAATAAATTGTTAGAACTAGTCGAACGTTATCATATATGCTCTTTTCCTTCAAATATTATTTATTTGAAGTTGTTTATAGAATGTGTTTCGTTCAATCCCGGCGAATATATTGTATAACTGTTATATTATAGTTTTTAAATAATTTTCTTTGCAACGATATGAATAGTGTACACGATAGCTAGCTATGATTTATAATGTGTGTGCGTGTGCGTGTGTGTGTATTTTTAGAGGAGGTTAGGAAAAAATGCCTTTATGCATACAAAGATGTTATCTAGGGCCCGACCATTGCTAGCAATATCCACTAAAAACCCTCCTGCTGGTCTTCTGAGCAGAACCTCCCCTCCACTGAGAATTTCTCCGGCGGAAACCGGCGTTAGGCATTACTTCGCGAGGGCCAGTCTTCGCGTTTTACACCACCTGGCGCTCGACCTGTGGGCTTCTCTTCTTTCTTCTTCTCTTCTTTCTCCTCCTCTTCTTTCTTCTTCTCTTCTTTCTCCTTCTCTTCTTTCTTCTTCCCTTCTTCTCTGCTAATACAATTTAATCTGTCCAACACACTGGTAGTAGACCAATTACCGCATCCCATGCTCTCTGTGAGGAGAGTAAACACCTCCCAATGTCCTTGAGAGACAGTGAGCCTTCCTATAAGGCCCTGCCCCGTTCTCTCTCTCTCTCTCTCTCTCTCTCTCTCCCTCTCTCTCTCTCTCCTCTTCCTGAAACCTAGGATACAAGAACAAAGCATGCTATCCCCGTCATCCTCAACTTCAAGAAATGCCGGGCCCTCCGGGTTCCGATATACGCTAATTCTCTTCAGGTAGCTGCGAAAGCAGCCGTGCGCGATGAGCACCTGAGTGAGATGAAAAGTAATGAGTCCGGTTTCGTGATTCGGTGGGTCTACCTTCATCTGCTATACCCTATCGGCACTGCCACTTTTCACCGGTCTTCCTGGACCATCGGTTTTTACATTGTCCCTGGTAGAAGTCATCATCCTCTTCTGTAACCATGCCTTCCCGATACATCTCAGCTCTCTCAGTCGCCATTAGGTTTACGGGCGTTAGTCCGGCGATTATCGAAAGAGGGATGTCTGACACGGTACGGTAGGCACAGGCCACTCTCAGTGTGATTGCTCGCAGGACCTCCAACAATCACGGAATATATCAGTGATGAAAGAAGCAACCGTCGCAACTGCTTCAGCCTCCCTATGTTCGGCATGATGCCCATGAGCGCTCGAGCTACTTTTGATGCTTTTAGTCCTGCGTTCCTAACGTGGTTTTTTTTTCATGGTGTCTCCCATCCTGGTTTTCTCGTGATTGCCCGTGAAAGTGGCGTACGCTCTCTTTTTTGTTCGGGTAATGAGCACCGCCTCGGTCTTTTCGACAGCAAGACTGAGTCCATGATCGCTCAACCACTCCCCTACTACCTCGATTACGGTATCTCTTAGGTATTGCACATCTTCGATGCTTTTTGCTACGATGATGAGTGCAACATCGGTCGCATAGGCTACAATCGATACCCCATCTGTCAGTGGTTGCCTAAGCGAAACGTCGTACAAGACGCTCCAGATTGGGGATCCCAGTACCGAGCCCTGCGGTACCTCTCCCGTGATCTTATAAGAATGCGTGCCGGCGTCGGTGTCATAGAGAAGGTTTCGGTCCGATAGGTAACTCGAGATGACTCTTCGAAGATACAGTGGCACACTTAGCTCTTCTAAGGCCAGCATGATTTCATCCCACCTGGCCGTGTTAAACGCAACTCGTATAGCTAAACCAATGATAACACACATACGTTTTGTACACTGGCTACCAGTAACGGCGTTCTTGACTACTTATACAACCCTATCAATGTCCTCGATCGTTGAGCTACCCTTCCTAAAGCCGAATTGGTTATCAGACAAGTCTTCGGCCTGCTGTATAGCTGCTTCCAGCATCTATACAGGCTCATCCGCAGATTTATTTTCCTTGGGAAGGAGTACCAATCCCTGTAGTTAAAAGTGTCCTTGAACCTAAACGAGGCATGCCATCCAGTCCTAGAGTCTTTCTTCCGGCAATCTTCTTGGCCGCTATCTTCACTTCTGATTCGGTAACTTCTTTATGAATTTTTTCCGTTAGACGAGTGACAGGTTATCGTTCCCGGTGTTCTGGGAACAAATATTGGACCACTCAGTCAAGGAAGGTTGGACAAGATGGAGCACTGGTGCCTCTCGGTTTCATTTTGTTCATGACCGTTTCCTACGGTCGTCCCCACGGGTCACGGCCCACTTCCTCGCAGAAGTCCTGTCAACACTTTCTTTGGTTGTCTTGATGGCAATCTTGAGTTCTTTTCTCTTTTGCTCATACGGTAAATGTGGGTATTACTGCGGACGCTCCAATTACTGCGAATCGACTAAAAACACTTTACAATTTCATTTTTCATAGTATAATTCAACATCCAAAATTTATTCGAACCTAAAAAATGGTAATAATCGTGAGAAATTGTGTTCAAAAGGGAATAAAGCGCGACTTTTATACCATCATTTGTATACAGATACGTTTGCTGGAATTACTGCGGCTTTGGTCAACGTAACCTCAAATAGTGAAACAAACAAACCTACAACATTTATGAGAAAGTTTGCTATAACTGCTGTCTTTTAATGAAACATTAAGTAAAAATATACAGATATATTAACTTTTTTCTGTTGAAAACTAATAAATAATATAATAAGCTTAAGGTGAAATACCACCGTATTACCCCCGCAATAATTGGAATTTCCACAGTAGTACCACCGCGGTAATACCCGCACGACCGCAGCAATGCCAGCAAATTAATTTTTTCTTCAACGAATTATTATAATTAAAGTTAAAAGTTTATTAGCATCGGGAATTTTGTTTAAGCTTATTAATACTTATACTTTCGATGGATAACAAAAATTAACTCATATTATTATATTTCCAATTAATATTGAGGGTTAAAGTTGACTCCCGCTAAAACACCGCCGTAGTTTACACCCACATTTACCCTACATGGCAGGTAGTTCTTCGTACCGCGGTCCACGAATTGCTTCTTGGCGTAGTCCCTAGTACGAAAGCACTCTTTGCGTGTTACCACAATGTCCTTGTCCTACCAGTAGACTGGTAGGCGTCCGCGATGATTTGTCTTCGTGGATATTAAGGCATTGCATACCGCTGTGATGGTCCGCGAGTGGCTCTGAGTCCTAACCTCAGCTGTTCCTTTAACATATGCTCCTTTCAGGGAGCAGACAAAAGTTTCCATGTCGAAAATAGATGGTACCCAGTTCTCTCTCTCTCTCTCTCTCTCTCTCTCTCTCTCTCTCTCTCTCTCTCTCCCTCCCCCTCTCTCCCTCTCCCCATCCGGGTCACATTCGCCGTCCTGCTCGTCGGCTGGAGCTGGTACGTGAGAACTTGGTGAGCGCTACCAGTGTATCGATCACTGACTCGTGAGTTGGAGCCTTCCCGACTCAATATGGGATCGACAAAGATCAGATCTACTGTGGACGACTTGTTTCCTTTAATGTAGGTCGGCATTGTCCCTGTGTTAGTAATCTCTAGTTCTAGTATCGCGAAGGTCTCGAGTAGTGCGCACCCGCGTTGGTTCCTCTTCTCGCTTCCCCATTCGATTGCCGAGGCGTGAAAGTTTCCTTCGATTACGGCCGGCAGTGGGGAGGTTCTAGCGCTGTTGACGTTAGTATCCAGGGATCTTTCGAACTCTTCTATTGAATCATTGGGTGTTAGGTAGCAGCTGTACAGATAGAATTTGTTTTGTAGTTTTATATTAGTTACCTCCACCCAGATGAATCTGGGCAGAGGGATGTCCGTTTTTCTTTATATGTGAAGTTCTCTGCATACCGAGATAGCCGCTGTACTAGTACAATCCCTTACCTACTATGGTTCACTAAGATTTCTATTCTGCTGACTGATGATGACTATGTCTGCCTTCTCCTCTCGGACCAGTTGGAGCAGCAGGTCCTGAACTATTTACAGTGGTTCAGGTTGATTTGAAGCACTTTAGTCATCGTTGTTTGGTGCCTCGACCGCCTTCGTTGCCTGCTCGTTGGCGGTCAGGCGGTTCACTGCCTTGTGACCCTCCATTCTACACCTGAAGCACAGGGTACCATTTAACTGCTGTCTTACAATTCCTTGCTAGGTGTACGGTATCGTGGCATTTGAAGCCACGAGTCACTACTTTACGTAGCCGGACTCGGCAATTGACCCACCCTATTCTCAGCTTGTTACTGCTACCGGGAACAGAACACTGGCTGCTCAAGTGCCACTGTAGATGCCCTGAGTCTGATATTCCCAGTGGTCATTATTCCGGGGCCGATAAATGAATTGATCGCCTGTGCTACCTCTTTCGCTGTTGGTGTCTCGTCCAAATCTTTGATATCGATTGTCTCCTTGTGGGACAACGTTTGCACGATTGTTAACCCTGCAAGGGTGGTTGAGGCCAATGTATGCAGTACATGCCTCACAATATTAGGGTTGTTTAGTTCCAAGAGCAACTCTCCTACTTTTAGTACGCCCGAATAAACTTATTGAGGGCAATATTATGTTTAAATTTCAAGAGATTATCTTCATTTGTTTTTGAGAAAAAAATTATTTTGGAAGAACTAACGTTTTTGTTGTCATACGATAACAAAAGTAAATATTAATCAATCTTCCTAAAATTTGGCACATTTTATGTCTTCACGGGTTTTTATATCTTTAAACAGAGTTTGTTGTCCAAAAAAAACGATCATCACGGCTAAAGATATTTGAGATTAAGAATATTTTTTTAATTTTTTTGAATATCATTTTCGAAGAAAATATTTGATTTTTATCGACTTCATAAGAATATGGTCATAAATAGTAATACCTTACTAGTCTCGAGTCATATTTTATACCACGAGTGCCGAAATTATATCAAAGTTGTGATTTTAAGGTTAAAGTGATATAAAAAAAAGGAATGAATGCATAGTTTGAGGAAGCAATTTTACCAGCAACTATTATACCTCAATATAATTTATATATATATTTAGACAAAGTAAGGATAAAGATTAGACAAAAAGTCCAAGGAAAAATGCACATGTGCACACGTACAAAGCCGCTCTATATCATTACGAGAAATGAAGCGACACTCCTACCTATACATTATCTTTCTGCTCGAACAACTTATTAAATCCATTTCTTTCTCTCGACGCGCATGCACGCAGCATCCAAGTGTAATAGTCTTGCTTTTATAACGAGTAGGTCTGCGCGTCTGCGTGCTATGGGAAAACGACGCGCGGGACTATTACATCCTCTCTTTAAAAAGTGATGACAGAAATGTGAAGCCGAAATAAAACCTTTTCGATTGATCACTTCCGTTTAAAAGGAGCCCGTGATTAGTCGACGGTGACATTAGTTTTTCGCTCAAGGTCTTAGCTGATCGGTACAAATAATAACCCACAAAGTTTAGAATTATGAAATATTTACAGTAAAAATATAAGTCATCAATAGTATATTAATGATTTCAATTTTGATTTTGTATTACAAAAAAAAATAGGGGAGAGCGGGGTAAGTCGACACAATTTTTAGATTTCTTATTCAAATTGATACTGTAATTATTTGTATTATATCTAATGTATGTATTCAAAAGTTCTTATTATGGAGAATGTACAGTGACTTATACGGAACGTCTATATAACGCTTTGTTTAATTATTATTATAAATGTTTATTTTACTTCGTAAAGTGTGTCTATTTGCCCCAAGTACGGGGAAAGTAGATAAAAGGTAGTTTTTAAATGAAAATACCGAAACAACTCTATAAACCATATAGCAGTACTTTATAAACGTAATGAACATTATATTACGTATTTAACTAATTAGTTACGGGTTTCTGAACTTTTTACTTTCTTATCTAAAACTTCACAAGCGTTTCTTACAGGAGAATCTGTAACAATGATGGATTTGTCAACATGCCCCGACGAAACCAAAAAGATATAATTTCATTTTTATTAAAAATTATTATATTATGTAAAACAATAAATACACGTTTGAAGAGTCTTCGTGTTCCTCTATAATATAGACTATTAATTTTTTGTTTCTATTTTATCTTCATACAATAAATAAACTTTAAGAAAAATTAGAAATTTTACTCTGAGTATATGAAATTAAAAAACTCACATAAATTCTGGCTGCCAATAGCTTAATCTCTCAGACTCTCCCAAAATCTTTGTCACTCTACACAGTGTCTATGACGACTGAGTCGCGGCGCAATGCCGTGTTTACAATAAGTTATCGATAGTGTGTCAACTTACCCGTCTGCGCAACGTGCCCCGCTCTCCCCTATTAAAATTTTATCTGTAGTTAACAATGAAGAACTATGATTACTGTTCTGATTACAGTTAAATTTCTAATCTCCAAATTTTTATATTGTAGGAATAAACTAAAATAAAATAAATGCAAGTTTCAATAAAAAATATTGGATAAATTTGCGTGTGTTGAAGAGTGAAATAAATTTTAAATTGATATTTTATATTAATTGTACAATTCAAGGTAAAAGAAGAGCGCGCGCAGCGCGCCTGAACTTACTGGTACGTATAAAATGACTAAAAAGATAAATGGATCGCGTGGAGGCGCGAGAATTCGGGATACATTGCGGTGAGAAAGAGGGGTGCCTTTTTGGTTCAAATTGGAAAATTGGATTCATTTTATTGATGATGCGCCACGCTATTGTATTTGAAATTGAATTGTATGAATCGTATATTCGTGGGTGAATGATGTTTTTTTACGTTGTACTGTTCCTTTGAGGTTTTATGAATCTCTAGATTAACTTATATAAGTATAGCTAACACTACAATACTAATATATCTTTTTACTAAATATTACTGAATTGAAGAGAGTTGTGCATACGAAGCCTGGCACGTTCTCCAAAATTGCAAGAAAAACTGGCATTATTTGCAGTTTGCATCGAACACAAGCACGATTCGCGACTTTCTGACGAAAACTAATGTGATTCGCAAGCTTGTGACGAAAACTAACACTAATATTAACGTACTAGTTTTTTATGCAAAAACTGGAACGTTTTAGTCTGCGCCACGATCTAGCAAATCGTGCGAGTCTTTGTCGCAAACCAATTGTACACGCTAGTCTTCGCTACAAACGCTGAAACGGGCTAGTATTCACCGGAACCTGAATCGAGCTACCTTTCGACGAAATATTATCAGACTTTTTCCAAAATCTAGATGTTCAAATACGTACCTCAACCGGATATCTCCGGTTTTGGAATCTTGGTGATTTAAAATTTACTACCTAGATATAATTCACCAAAATTATGAGTTTTCATCATTACAGAGTTTTCTCTTATTCAAGTAAGGAAAACAATGATAATTTTGAAGTCCTTGTATGACCAATGAATGACAGACAGTTTCATCAAGCCTCAGCTCTCAAGACATCGATTTTTAATAGAAAAATTTAAAAAATACTTCTATTATTCAAGTTAAACGTAGTAGCAATTAAACAGGAAAGAATATAATTATATAGTACCAGTATCTAGACACGTCCAGCCAGTCAAATTTAAGAAACACGTACAAGTATAGACTGGGCTCGCTGCAAACAACGAATCGCACTCCTCTCTCACTTTCGTTCTCTCTCTCTCTCTCTCTCTCTCTCTCTCTCCCTCCAACATCCTCGAAATTCGATAATTCAACATTAAAAATTCATCTCGCTCATTTGCTATCGCCTCTCGATTATGAAGACGTTTCTTTCAACATTTATCACCTCTATACGGTCGAACAGCGCCACGTGGACGATAGGCGGATAAGCTACAGCATCGAATAGCGCTGCGGCTCGTCGATCAAACTCCTCTCGGCCGTTCGATCGGAAATCCGGAATATTATACATACACACACGGTGTGAAAGGGTCCACGAGAGTGTGCGTGTGTAGGTATGTAAGCGTAATTGGCCGCGCGCTGGTAGTATAGTGGGAGACGGGGGGAGGTTGATGGTACACGGCGCGGAGAAGAGCCTTTCTCCGTTCAGCCGTTATCTAAACACCGAAATAATGACCGGCGCCTTATCGGCATGGGAGGGTTTTCGGGGAGTGAGAGAGACAGAGCGAGAAAGGACGGTACAACGTCTAATTATGTTTCGGCGCGACGTCGTCGTCCTCCCACTGCCAGTGAAAAGAGGATATTTTGGGTTCTCTCTGGTTGCTGGATTTGAGGTGGATGTATCTTGTTGCTTTGTGTTTACGGGATTGTCTGCTCGAGAGGGTTGAATTTGCAGATAAAAATTATAGCAAGGTTGAAATGACGTTATTGAGATAATGGTCATTACACATTAAATTTTATGGTAGTAGAGCGCTAATTTTCTGATATATCCGTAAGTGGTCATTTTTACGCAATGTTAAATTATAAACTTACTTTGGTATCAGCTAAGACAAACCATTACCATATAAAGTCAATGAATAGTGTTTGTTCGTCCATGATGCTAAAATATCTATTTTGACAAGATGGATTTAAAGATTCTAACATTAACCCTCTTGCGCCTAGTTTTTAGGCTAAATGGTTGAGATATGATTCTTGCCATTTTCTTCAAAAATTAATTTAAATTTTAATTGTACACGATTTTTTTCTTATACTTTGGGGAAAGAAGAAAAAACGCCTCCAGAAGGTGAGCCTTAAAAAAATTTTTTACCAGTTTTGTTGTAAATGACTTCATTTATCCCGTATCAAATTTTACTATTATCAAAATAGACCTTGACTTTTTGAAAATACTTATCGGTACAAATAAAATTACCTTTAATGGACGCTTTTGCGCAATTCCCCGTGACGTTTGTTACATAGGTAAATAATCGGGTGCTTCGTTTAGAGGACATATTTCACGTGACACGCTTGGAATTTATTTGTTGAAACGGTCCACTTACGTATATCATCGTCAGGCTTGTCAAACATAATTATGCACGTGTGTTAAATTTTTAAATTTGTGTAAAAAATTATTGTATTTTTTCAAATTTGACCTCACATTTATTTGCCTAATAAATTGCTAGCTTTAATGGGGCATGGCCAAAAACTAGTCACTTTTCTTGGATATTTAAATCTACGGATAAAATGATTTTTCCGACATTATTCGACCATTTAAATTGTAAATAGAAAGAGTTTTTTTGAAAGATTTAGACAAGATTTTCTTAACTATTTCAAAGGTATTAAAATTGGAGACAAAAAGAAACTGTTGGTTTGTTTTTTATAGTTAGGAAATGGCTAGTAGAAAGCTTGTTCTTATGAAGAGGAGTGGGAGAGACAGAATCTAATGTAAATATATGAATTTCGGTTAATATCTACGAATAAAGTACTGTAAATGTTTGTTCAGTCTGTGTTTATTGTTTTATTTTTGTAAGCTATCTAGTACAGTTTAATTCTCTTAAATGTAACATCAAATCTATGAGTAAATTTCAATCGAATATTTTGAGGCTATATTCCATTCTATTTCCAATCTATTAAATGGGCGAATAATAGGGAAATTAATTAGTTTTTTTTTTCAACATTTACTGACTTTCTGCGACCATTTCGTAATAGATAAATTTTTACGCAGGGTTACTTTTGGATGAATGATGTTCGAAAAAACTCAATATCCTATTTCCCGCATATGGCTCATTCCCACCAAACCCGTAATTCTCCTAATTTCGGCCAACTCCCGATTTATTAATGCTTCCACAAACTTGGCTCATATTCAACGAAAAAAGTCAATAACTACAGCCATCATAATAGCTCGCCAACAACGCGCCATATCACCTAATTCCCCATTCAAACCCCGACAAATATTTGGCCACCGGCGTCATTGAAAGCCAGCGGAGCCCCCGCGCGCTTATCAGATCACGAAAAAAAAGCCTTTCTCGTCAACCTATATGTACCTAGATACCCTATCTCCCAAATAATTAGATTTAATAACTCGTTATTCGTCCATGCGTCGAGGCTTTACAAAGGCCTCGCCGCCCCATATTCCCAGAGGGCGAGAGAGAGAGAGAGCGAGAGAACAAAACTCGGGCATTTCTCCAAAAGAGAGGAGGAAAAAAAGAATCGCTTTCCAAGCACGACTTCCGCTCCCTTGTTGTTGTCACACGCAGCAGTACACAGGGCCGGTGGCAACTGGACACTCTCGGCGCATACGCTTAGCGAAACAATTACGCGGGCGATTTTATCGCGCACCGCAGAGCTCGGACCTCTTTCACATGCCCCCAGCCGCGCGAGTGACCGGAAGAGGGAGAGAGCGTACGTGTGTGTCTATACATCTATGTGTGTAGGTATACAGAACCGCCACCGCTTCCGGTGACGCTCATTAACGCCCGGCGCGGATTTGTCGCTCGCCGGTAATCGCGGCCGGTTAATTCGATTTGACGCGTCGCGCCGCCACACACGTACACGTATGTAATTCTCGCGGGATTTTATGTGCGTGATAAAACACGCGTACCTACACCTGTCGCGTCGCGCAGCGAATTTTCACGTTAATATTTTTCCCGCTAATTGCCCAAGGGAATTGTCCGGCATATTTTAATGGGTGAAATTTCAGGTTGGCGCGAGTTTGTTCCGACGGCTTTAATTTTTCATGGAAAAAAAATTATTGCTGCGACGAGATATTGTGCATATTTTATTTATGTTCGTTTATTTTGAGTTTTCACATAGTGTTTTCTTTTTTTTAAACGGAAATAGTTGAGCTAATTATGACGACAATTTTTTTATCTGCTAAAAATTATATACGCTGAAAAATTATATTCGTAATTGAACGCAATTTTCTAACGTAACGCTGAGCGTGCGTAATACATAAAATATCTCTTCCTATATATCCTATGACGCGTACAGTGGTATCTTTCAAGAAAAAAAATACATCAAATTTAAGCGCCCGACACTTTACGTAATACAAACGAGGAAAAACGGGTCGCTGTTAGCACAATCTCCCCGCTTAACATCCTCATTACTAAAAGCATTCTGGAAAACCTACGAAAAAGTGGATAAACTTTAGAGGCCGTTAGAGATAGAAGTCACGTGTAAAACTCAATTATTTCATAAATATCGTACAAACACGACCCGATAGCTCTATCACTCCGAGCCCCAAATTACATAATCGCCCGCTCATCCTTCCCTACACACGCACACACCCTGGCGCCTGAACCTCGAGAAAATAACAAGCGCCTCTCGTCGATAAATAAATTACCCACTGCCAACGAGAGAAAATCTTTCTAATGGGGCACTCAGGAACCTCCAGACTCTGCGTCTATACATATACATGCGCTTTTCACGCCGAGACTCGAGAAAATGAGTAAAGTACAGGCCGAGTGCGCGCGCGCGCCTCTCGTCGTCGGTCAGCGTTAATTTATCGCTCGAAATCAGAGGCCTTGGCTCAGCGGCGGCGGCGGCGAATTACTTTTAAGTGGCGATACACCCGCGCGGCCGCGCTGTCGGGTTCGTTTTAACACGTGAGAAAGCGCTTTTTTTCACCACACGCTTCCTGTTTCGGCTCGTTATTAAATTAATAATAAAACTCGGCGCTGATTCTTTTTTTTTCGTGGTGTACGTGTGTGTGTAGAGAGAGAGGTGTAGGGAACGGGGTATATCGAGCTTATTTATTTTATCCGGGAGAGAGGTTGCACGGTTGGTGATTGCAGCGATGTGATTTGGGCTTGTTATAATGTGACGTTTATATTCGGGGCGAAAAAAAAATTATAAATAGGGCGATGAAAATTAAATTTCGGGTCGGCAGTGTTGATTCTATGAATTTCATGGTGGAGCGAACGCCAAGTGTAAACAAATCAGTACTTATTAAATTTTAAAAATGATTCATAAGAAAAGCAATACATAGATTATTATTCGCTTTTACTTTAAAAATGGTTTCATCAAAATAAAATATATGTAATATTAATATTATTGTTAATATATTTTTTATAAATGAATTATTCAAAAACCATTGAAAATTTCATTTCCTGGAAAAATAGCTATAAGAAGAAACCTCTTCCCTAATTGCTCCTAGTTATAATGAAACAAATGACATTATAAAAGAAATATGACCTGTTTCAGAAATCCTTTCAAAAAAAGCGGATTTAAAAAATCTAATTATACATTACAAACTCCCAAGTTTGAGGAAGCCAAGTACCAATAAATCGCTAACGGTCTCCTTCCTAATTTCTTTCTCGCAAAGCGCCTCTCAACCACAGACACACACGTCCACTATACACATTACCTCGCTCTAAAACCCCGGGTCGAGAAAAGGAACCGCTCAAGAGGCGATCTACCTAAAAGGTTAATTTATCCGAAATCACCGACTTTTATTTCCTCCGCTTTATTTCCAGGACTCGCTCAACTCTCCCGTAATGGACGCAAAAACTCCAAACGCTGCCGTGCGCGCGAGCGCGCGCTGACTATGTGATTCACCTTTTTTTATCTTTTTGTTACCTCTCCATCCCATCCATGTGATCTATCCGACCGCTGCTTCCTTCTCAAACACACACACGTTATAATTGTCATCAAAAAATCGTTCGTGGAGACGCCGGATGCGGGAATCCTCTCCTTTCTTTTTCACGAGAAACGCGCAAGCGATCGTTCGCTCCTCCGAGAAGTGGGTGGGCGCGTCCATTAAAAAGTGATTTCTAGCATCAAAGTCGTCCCGCGTTTTGTATACATACGAATTTTCCCTAATTCCGTCCAATTTCCAGATGGACATTGTTTTTTTTTCTCTCTCCCTCCCTCTCGACGCGGCGCCTTTCACTCGAAACGGAGAATCGGAATCACACACGTGCGAGGAAGAACGAAAAAACGATCAAGGAAGTGCCTCAGGCTACACGTATCACACTCGGCCTTTAATTTCGTAGGCTCGATCCGCTCGCTTTGTGCCATTGATATTATTATGTTCTCTCCCGTGGACTTTCCATTATTTCGATCGATTGGCACAATCGCGCCTATATTATATACGGAAGAAAAGGAGAGCGGCCGAGGAGAATGAGAACAGAACCGATCCGGTAGCCTATTTTCGTAGGCATAATGCCGGCTGCCTCGCGTCTTCATTACCATAGGTGTGCGTATACATGCACCCCCGCCGCGTTCTCTCTTTTCTTTCCTCTTTCAGCTCCGAAAAAAAGGTCAGAGCGCAAGGGAGACAATAAAGATCCCAGGCGCGCGGGAGCGCGACGGATTTTTTTTTTTCGCGCCCCCTTATTGGAACGGTAGCACGGAAACGCAGCGGCGAAGTGAGCAACACACAGAGTGGCGTTGAAAAACCGCATGCGCGCACGACAGATGGTCAGGTGTGTGGGCGCGAGCGCTCGTGTGTGTGTGCGTGTGTCCCGTTCGGCATCGAGTGCCACTGCGCTTTTTCGGCGGCGCTAATCGACGCGCGCCAAGTCCTGTGTGAGTTATGCGCCTTTTTCCTGAATGCGTACATATATCTGTCGATTGAGGTTCCCGTGTCGAGGGTGCGTTTGGCCGCATTGTGTCCTTTATGCGCGATAGCTTCATTAGAGGCTTCTTCGTTTTGTCATTTGTGGTGGGCGCAGGATGTGGATGGAGAGATGCGAGATCGTTGATCTATAGTTTTTTCATGGGTCTTTTTGTGCGTTTGGATTGGGATTTCGAAGTTGATAAATCATTATGGGAAGATGTGGGAAATGGAAGATAATCGACAGTAAAAGTGTAACATTAGCTCCTCGCAAAGGAAATGTTACCTTTGAACATAAAGAAAAATTACATTGCTTTATATGCAACAAGCGATGAAAGTATCAAAATACAAAGATTTAATCACAAGTTTAATATAAATATTTATAAAATCATTACAATGTTCCGTACTTATCAAAATGCAACAGCGCAGCTTTATGTAATACGACTCAAAAATGATATTTCATTCTAGTGTTCACATTCGCTCTCGAAAACCTACTTATCATTAAACAAATACCCATTTCAATAACCAGCCTGCAACCAACAAGTCAATGTTCCCCATTACAAAACCCCGATGCTCACTCTCCCCTGTAAACCACCATTATTACGCTTCGTGACCAAACCTTCAGCCCCCTCGCCTTACATTAATCGAAAATGCAGCAATAATCCCGAGCGGTTTGCATTGTTTATTAGCGAGACAAACGAGCAGTCCTCGCTCGGATATTAATGGGCCGGTCAATCGTCGGAGCAGCAGAGAGCACGCGCGTCTTTTTTACTAGTTATTGTATATGAGGACGAACGGGGGGTGGAGCATAAAGTTGATCGGGTCGGAGGATAATGGAGAAACGTACCTTGTCGTTTTTGCTATTAATACTAGAGTGAAAGAGGTAGGAGGAGCTGTGTTTGCGAACATTTGCGACGGGAGGGTATATGTGAAGGTAAATACGCCGGTTGCCTTGTGATTGGCTTCGCGAGAATGATTGTTGTGGTCGGATGGTCGTTGTACTTTTTGTTGCCGACGTGTACACGAAGTCAGATTCTATATTGATTCCTGCGAAATGAATAGAGGTGAATCTACTTGAAATATTCTTATTATGCTGCGCAGAATACAAACGAACTTTTGTGAAAAATATAGTTTTAAAAAATTGAATGCCATAATGTCAACAGTTTTATAGTTTGATTTAGTTTTATAGTTTGATTTCGCGCCTTTATAACCCTTTGAATCATGGTCGTAATTACCATCTCGATTTCTTTAAGTTCTGGCCATTTACTTTCTACTCGACGCTTTTATAGACCTGGGTTTTTGCCATTCTCAGATATCTTAATAATAAAAGAGCACAAGAAAAAAGTTGATAAGACATAAATAATTCTGATAATAACGGATTCGTAATCAGCGACCACAAAATCCCTTTGTATGTACCAAAAGCGTTATCGGAAAGCTGGCACGCTCTTCACTTCCGTATAGTTAAGAAGAATAAAAAAATGTATGCTTTTATTTTGCTAAAAAGAAGTTATCTTTTATGCCATAAAT
>JAPYZP010010651.1:0-10620 GCA_030522985.1 Torymus sinensis
AAATTAAATACAGATATTTAAACCACAAACATGAATTGTCAAGATTTAGTTAAATGTATGAAGAAAAAAGCGGTGATAATTCTGATCGAATGAATCAATGTATATCTATTTTATAAGAAAGGTGAAAGTGAGATTATTGAGTTTTGCTCAGTATAGAATATTATTCAATAATTCAGAAGAGTGGCACACTAGAATGAGTACCGAGACGCATCTGCACATAAAAGGAACAAGGCTTTTTAGCCCGCAAGTAATATATAATAAAGGCTTGAATGCAATATATATGTATGGATAATACTTATAATCAAGTGATCACGGAAAAAATATTTTTATCAACTTTGACGTATACTTTTGGCCAAGATATTGTTAGCGTCTTAAGTTTCAATTGGACTTTCATGTTTCATATCACCTGCTGCATATTCCACATTTATCTTAGTATTATAAATAATTATATAACTCAGTATGATGTTTTAAAAAGTCACTCGAGAGTAGATGGATGAATAATATAAAAGAAGGACAAAGATTATATATGAACAACTTATAAGTCAGAGCTTATATTTAAACCATTGCATGTGAGAGAATAAGTCTATTGTATAAGAAACTGAGTTTCGAGAAGCAGAAGAAATGGGGGACCCGATGGCTGATGATTTCTTAAGTTTTATGGTATTTATCTTTAAAGCCTTATTTATCAAAATATTGTTTTTTGGACTTTAGAGACACTTTTCTTGGCAACTGGTCCATGTATTTTGATGGATCAGGTACCAAATTACTTGTAATACATAGAACTGTAGCATGAAGCTCAGGATTTAAAAGTATTTCAGTTGAAGTATCTTTTTTTTTCTTAAATGATAAAAATTTATGAAAGATGATAAAATTAAGGAAAACTGGGCCTTCGGCACGCCAAACCACCTTCCCCCACCGCTTTCACCTACTCCTCGCTTCGCTCGTCGCGCTCCCCCTCACCTGCTTATCGCTTCGCTCGTCGCCCGCCCCCTTGCTATGTAAAAACTTCCTTTTTACATAATAGGCACGACCGCAACACTAAAGAGAACCATTGCTGAATTCGTACTTAATATTGTGTTTTCCTCATTTTATTCATAAGTATAAATATAGTAGTTAACTCACTGTTCAGGAATTGATTTTGTATGAAATCTTTTTGAATAGTATACGATTATCTACTGTTTGAGGTGTGTTTAGTCATTAACTAGGGTGTGTGAAATGAAAACTTCAACACTTCTGATTAATATAAAAAACTTTAAAGGTACATTTTATACAGTTTTAACGAAAGGTGCGCTTTAGCTAGATGTTTACGCAATATGTTGAATGAATTAACATTAACTTTTTTTTCTTCCAATGATGGGAATTGGGCTCAAGCTACGTCCGTAATTAACGTTAACTGTATGGGATAACAATGTTTTGAGAGAGAGAGAGGGAGAGAGAGAGAGAGACAGAGAGAGAGCGTACGAGAGAGAGAGAGAGAGAGAGAGAGAGAGAGAGAGAAGGAAGAGGCTCAAAACTAGAACACTCGACTTTAGTGGCTGCCGCGTGCATGGGCGTGCGCGCGAAATACTATTGCGGCAACTTCGGTTGCGTGCGCACTGCGAATTGCGCATACACGCGTGTTCTGTAATAACATAAAGAATCGCATTGCCCGGCTGCCGGCGTCTGCTCATTTCTGAGCGATGACAGTGGCGGCTGTAGTACGGCGTCCCGATGGATGTCGTCTCACTCGTCGTGCTTCTCGGGTGGTGGTGACTCGTCAGAGTCAGCAAGGCAGCAGGATCGATGACTGAAGCAGATTTGGTAATCTTTTTCTCTCATTTCTAACCTTTCTGATGGGTGGGCAAACTTTTCTCTTGTTGTAGGTATCTGTAGCAGAGAAAAGACTGTGACAGGAGCAAACTACGGGCATTGCTGCAGACTGTCTCTTGAGTATGGTAATATTGGTAATATTCTCTGCATCATCTATTTTATTTATTTATTAAAACTTTTAAGCCTTTTACAGGCTTTTGTTAGTTACATTTTAATGTAATATAAATGTGATATTAAAAAATAACAGTAGCATCAAATTAATTAGTATGCTCAAAATAATTATGTCTCAATTTTGCAATATTGTTTTTGAATGGTTACAATGAATTATATTTGCAAATCACCAGGTTTAAGAAAATTACACAAACATATACAAACGCTTTATAGTAGATTAACATAGAAGATTTTCAATGTTTAATGGAAGTTGAAACTTTAATTTAATTAAGTCTTATCAGTTTTTTCGTTGTTAACTTTATAATTCGTATTGCCTTTTCGAATGATCTATTTAATTATGACCCAAATGTGGTTTTTAGGTGATCAACTCTTCCAGCTTGGCTCCCACCCTAATTATACTATAGACCCTTTTAGCAGATTCGGCAGTAGAGACATAAACACCGAAACAGAGACATAGAGACAGAGGTGTAGATACAGAGACCTAAATACAGATGCGTAGAGACTGACAGGTAAGGACCGATACGTAGAGACAGAGAGGTAAAGAACGAGACGTAGAGATAAAGATTATAGAGTTAGATACGTAGAGACAGAGGCGTAGAGACAGAGACTAGAGACAGAGCCGTAGGGACCAAGACATAGAGACAAAGACGTAGAAACATAAATGTAGAGACATCGATTAGAGGCAGAGAAGTAGAGACCGAGAAATAGAGGAACAGACGTAGAAACATAGATGTAGAGACATCGACTAGAGACAGAGACGTAGAGACAGAAACGTACAGATGGAGAGAGGGAGACAGAGACATAGAGACCGAGAAATAGATTAGAAACAGATACGAAGAGACAGGAGTCTAGCGTCAAAGATGTAAAGGCAGAAATGTAGAGACCTCGATGTAGTGACCGAGAAATAGAGACAGAAAGAAATATAGAAAATAGATCGTAGAGACAGAGCAATAGAAAACGAGACGTCAAGACAGAGATAGGTATATAGAGACATAAAGTCAGACATATGTAGACCAAAAAGTAGAGAAAGAGAAATGGAGGCAGAAGCGTTGATACAGAGAAATAAAAACACAGATGTAGAGCCAGACGTAGAGATAGAAAAGTAGAGAAAGAGACGTAGAGCGAGACATAGAGACAGCGACGCAGAGTCCAAAAAGTAGATACAGAAAGTAGAGACAGAGACGTAGAGATAGAGAGGTAGAGAAAGTAAAGTAGAGATAGAAACGTTGAGATAGAGGTGTAGAGAGAGAGATATACAAACAGAGATGTAGCGACAGAGACCCAAAGACAGAGGCGTAGAGACTGAGAGGTAAGGACAGACACGTAGAGGTAAAGACGGCAGAGAGGTCAAGACCGAGTCGTAGAGACATAGATTAGAGACAGAGGCGTAGCAACATAGCCGTAGAGACAGAGATGTAGAGACAGAAATGTAGAGAAAAAGCCCTAGGGGGAGTCAGTTACAGAGACTAGAGACAGAGCCGCAGCAATAGAGACGTAGAGTCAGAGACGTAGAGAATGAAAAGTAGAGACAGAAATGTAGAGACAGAGACATAGAGACAGAGGTGTAGAGACAGAGGCGTAGGGGCAGAGGCGTAAAGACAGAGCCGTAGGGACCGAGACATGTGGACAGAGACGTAAAGAGCGAGAGAGAGAGACATACAGACAGAGACGCAGAGTCGAAAACGTAGATACAGAAAGTAGCGGCAGAGATATAGAGACAGAAAGTAGAGACAAAGACGTAGAGACACAGACGTAGAGAAAGTAAAGTAGAGATAGAAACGCAGAGATAGAGGCGTAGAGACAGAGACCTAAAGACAGAGGCGTAGAGACTGAGAGGTAAGGACAGACACGTAGAGGTAAAGACCACAGACAGGTTAGGATCGAGTCGTAGAGACAGAGAGGTAGAAACATAGCCGTAGAGACAGAGATGTAGAGACAGAGATGTAGAGACAAAGCCATAGGCAGAGTCAGTGACAGAGACTAGAGATAGAGCCGCAGCAATAGAGACATAGAGACGGAGACGTAGAGAATGAAAAGTAGAGACAGAGACATACAGACAGAGACGTAGAAACATAGATGTAGCGACATCAATTAGAGATAGGGATGCAAAAACAGAGACGTAGAAACATTGATGTGAAGTCATTGATTTGCGACAGACAGAGACAGTATCGTAGAGATGGAGACGGGGAGACGGAGACATAGAGACCGAGACATAGAATGTGGTATTTTCCGTCCGGGTACTTTCAAAAATATTATACCCACCAAGGAAGAAAAATAGGCAAGTTTTTCTCTCGGAAGATCCGCGAGATACTATTCTTTAGGTATTATAGACTACTATATTCAAGTACATGTTCAATTGAAAAATGATATTTCATTAAAAAAATAGAAACCTACAATAAATTATACATATTATATTCTAGATTACATTTAATATATTTACAAAATTCTAATCGGGGGTTGACAAGCTGAGCGAGTAGGGGGGTACGTAAGAGAACAGGTGTATCTAACAAAAGCGTCGAGACAGAAAAATAGAAACAGGAACGTCAAGAGAGTGACATAGAGGAAGAAGAGTAGGCACTGAATCATAAAGTCAGAGACGGAGCGACAGAGACAGAAACAGAGACGTAGAGACAGAGCCGTACAGAGAGGCGTAGAGACCGAGACGTAAGGACGTACACGTAGAGGCAGAGACCTAGAGACGTAGGGACAGTAATGTAGAGTTGGAAACGTACAGACAGAAAGTAGAGACCGAGACGCACAGGTATTAAGTAGAGACAGAAAGTAGAGACAGAAATTAGAGACAGAGATGTGGTGACAGGGGTCTGGACATAAAAACGTAGAGGTCGAGACATAAGATCTAGAGACAAACAGAGACGTAAAGACAGAGGCGTTGAAACCGAGACATATTGACAGACACGTCGAGACAGAGACATAGAGACAGAGACGTAAAGAATCAAAAGTAGAGACAGAAACGTAGAGACTTAAGTGTAGAGACAGAGACATAGAGACAGAGATGTAGAAACATAGATGTAGAGACATCGATTAAAGATAGAGACGCAGAGACAGAGACGTATAAACATAGATGTAGGGACATTGATTAAAGACAGAAATATAGAGACATAAACGTAGAGATGGAGACGGGGAGACAGAGACATAGAGACCGAGAGGTAGATTCAGAGACACAGAGAGCGAGAGATAGATACAGACACATAGAGACAGAACCATATCCTAACGGAACTACTATTTTCGCTCCCGACTCAAGGACGCGAATGCGGTATTTTCGGCCCGGTTATTTTCAAAAATATTAGACGTACTATGGGAGGAAAATATGCAAGTTTTTCTCTCGGAAGATGCGTGAGATAATATTCTTTAGGTATTGAAGACTACTATATTTAAGTACATGTTCAATTAAAAAATGGTTCATTGAAAAATTAGAAACCCATAATAAATTATACATATTATATTGTAGATTACATTTAATATATTTTCCAAATTCTAATTGGGGGTTGACGAGCGGAGCGAGGGGGGGTACCCCCTAGTATATATAGACACTAACGGACTCTGTCAGTCTTACAGTGTGGTAGAAAAAAATTAGGTAAGTCTCGCTGGATTGTCTGTTAAATATATAATGACATTAAAATACATGATTATGTGTTTTACAAACTAACCAGTGAGACTTGTCTATTTAATGGTTTTCAAAGATACTGTGACACTGACAGTCACCTACTACATTACATTCTGTGTATACGTCAATTTGCCATGTTACAAATTCTATATTAAATATTTAGCACATACATGATACAAGTATTTTTTTTTGTAAATATAATATTACTTGAATTTGTCTTTATTTAATATCACGCATTTTTTATCCTTTTTACTCAACATCAATTGATAGTTTATTATATTTGTATAAATATATGATCTTTGGAATGTTTATTGATTTTTTGGATCTTATTTATCGTTATGGTAAATAATACTTCTGCGTCAAATCAAATTTTGTGAAGTAATAAGCACAAATTAACTATATAAGGTGTATTGATGCATTAAAATCATGTTTATAGGTTTGAATCAACTGGAATTTATTGTACGTGAAAATGTTAAATGGGAAAAAGTTTTGTTTTATTATATCTGTAATCTTTGTATTTAACATTTTAGTGTCATATTAAATTCTTGAACAATAAGCGAAAATCGTCCATTTCATGTATATTTAGGCGGTTAAAATTGTTTTTATAGGTCGAACTCGTCAGGAATTGATTTTATATAAAAATGTTAAATGAGAAAAAGTTTTGTTCAAATATTATCTACAACTTTTGTAAAAAGAACGTAATCTAGTATCAACAATGTTTTAGTTTACATAATATTTGGCATTCTGTAAAAAAAATAGATATTTCCTTTTTTTTAAATTATGCTTTCAATGTGTTTATCTCATTTAAGGTGGCATTAGCGCGTGGTGCCCTATCAAGTCGAGGCCCCAGTGGGATCTTCTTTGTTTTTGGCGATTTCTGAAATTTTAATCTTGTTAATTACCTCAAAACTACTTCAGCAAGTTTTAAAAAGTCCCAGTTTTCTTAAAAAATGAAATTCTTATTACTTATAGGTTTGTCTGCTCCTACTGCGCATGAGCAGAAACATGTTTACAAGGTTTATTACTAATATCTTTTCAAATAACTCGTTAACTCATATTTATGATAACAGTATTGGAGTCTCCATTAAAAAATCTTCAATATTATATCCTGTTTTATAAAGACTATTTATTTATAATGAAATAAATGCTAAATGAATGTCTTTTCCCATAAGGTTACATGCTAGAAGAAACATTTTATAAACCTAGTTTTCTGTAAATTTTGGTCGTTGTCCTTGCATTTTCTTGACAGGAATGAAAAGTTTAATGATCAATGAATGTTTTTGTAAAGTTTCAGAAATATTTATCTTTTTATAAAAACTCGCCGAAGCTACCTTAACATTGTAATTAAATGTCATTTTATATCTTATGATTATATTTTTATAATTATATGATCTTTTGAATGTTACTGTTAAGTCTTGAAATTTAAGGAATTTACTCGTATATTTTATGATTGTATTTTCTTTGATTTATTTACCTTTTTCCTCGATGCGGGTCTCAAAATAACTAGACTGATGTTCAATTAGTTCCACTATTTATTGAACTATAAGATTTACAATAAAATGGTCTATAATTGTAATTGATAACAAAAACGATCTATGATAACTATTGATTTTACAAAATTATATTTGATCTATTCGATTTGCGAATACAGTGTATATATGTATATAATGATTTCCCGGGTATTGATACCGATAAATTATTGGTTTTTTAAGAAATAAGTAATTCACTATAGGCTTGTTTTGGCCTGTACAAAAATAATCGCTACTCCTTTTGTCGACTGGAGTGGCACGCCCTGGTGAAAAAAATCACGTGATTTTTACGTGAAAATCATGTGATTATCATATGATTATCATTTGAAAATCACGCCAATTTCGCACATGATTTTCATATGATTTTCATGTGAAAATCACGTATACTTTAATAATTTTATTGCCCTATGAATTAATGCACTGTTGGCGCACTTTCATTCTTTGAGATAGGCAAAGCCATGCCAAGTTACCTGCTTAGGGAGCACAGTAATTTTATATTATCTATCCTACTTATTTTATTTATAATATTTTGGAAAAGTAAAAATAAAATGTTTATTGTTTATGCTATTTATTACAAAAATACAAAATACGTTATAACAAAGTACAAAAATATTAACATGTATTTTAATCTAACAAATTTAATCTCTATTAAATGTTTTACAAAATTCGACCATCGTTTTTTGAAAGGTTGATAAATTAGTAATGTAATACATTTGCTATAGGACAAATATAATTTACATCGAGTGTTTCCATAAAAATGCAAATTGTTTTTATCTCATTTATTTGTATAACAGTAGTTTCTGGCTCAATTCTTTCTATCCTTTTTAATTTGGAGTAATGATTTGGAAAACAATTTATAGTATGAATGATATGACATATAGTTAGTTCCGTGTATGTTTCTTCATTTACAATAAAACCTCTAATTTTTATGAATTTCTGGTTCATTAATTGCGCACATGAATTGTTTGATCTTACTTTTGATCTTGAATACGATTCAAACAAGCATCCATTTTTTACCATTTTATGGTACAGTTTTGTGGAATTCGCTGATAAATTTTCAACGGTCAATATATTATCATTTACGTAATCACCTTTACCGAAGTAAGTAGTCTTAGATATTTTACAGTATTTTTGTGCTCTTGAAGAAATAACATCTTCACAATATGTTTTCACTAATGTGCTTATATGCGGATGTAAATATTCTTGCATAATTAACATAATATGATTCATATTAATATATCTCATGATTTGTAATGTTACACCATTTGAACACTTAATTGCTTTTAATAAAACAGAATTTGCTGACTCGAAACAGAATGTAGATTGGCACCACAATGGCCCCCAATTTAGTACACTTTCGCAGATGTGTAATAACTGATGAATGTTGTAAGTCATACATTGTTTTTCATAATATTCTTCAACTTTCGCTACAAATTCATGCAACATCATATTAGCATGATTTAATTCAGTTATACTAATACTATCTTGAAGAAGTATGTATAAACTCTCAACAAAAAGAAGCCAATGATGGAATTTATTTCTACTTAAGTATTCTGGTAAGACAATACTACTGTAATATAAAGTATAATTCTCCCATTCTCGGGCTTTCCAATCTTTTCTTAAACTTATTGATCTACTTAAGCGTGAAAGTTGACATGGAGCACTAATTTTTGTTAATTTAAAATCAATTTCTGGAATATCAGTATTGATTTCATTTAGATGGTACTCAGTAACCTGTTGTGCAATACCTTCTAGACAGCAGTGTAAATAATCCGGAACAAACCCTGTAATGACATTAAAATTTGATAAATTTATAAGTGGTGACGGATATTTGATACCATTAATGAATTTTCCTGGTGTTACATTTAACATGGCTTCAACTGTTTCTTTGTGATTTCGTGAATTGATAGGATATGTCAATAACGAGTATCTCATGCTACCTTAAAACCATTCGCCTGGATGCAAGCACCAACCACAACCGTATTTACCGTTGTATTGCTTAATCCCCTGTGTAGGAGCACGAGCTGAGCAGTCAACGCAGCAAGTAAGTATATGTAGCTTCAATAAACGTTCTTCATTGTTTATAATAGTTGAAATACCTTGACAAGTTGATTTAATCATATCAATAAACGTTCCAAGAAAAATGCTCATGTCTGGTTTATGTTTATTAAACCATAATCCACATGTTATTAAATTATTTAGTCGGTCTTGCTTTGGTAATTCATTTACCATGAGATATATAGGCCAAATTGAGTACTGTGAGGATTTGAATTTCGGTGCTCCATCTGTATTCAAAACTGCAGTTACGTAATTTTTTTTATCATCACCTGACAATGAATTTACAAAACAACGATACTCTTTCCCATCGTATATGTCTTCTATGCATCCAGTTTTACTAATTCTTTCTGAGACTACGTATTCATAGTGTTTTTCATACGTATGTATTAAATCTTTTATTTGTGTTGCTGGATCAAGAATAACGAAGTAGCTTGAACTGCTAGGATGATTTAAATCTAATTCGACTTCACAAACAGAACAATTCTTTAACGACTCTATTTCACCATACACTCCTAGATATGCTGAACAGTTGTAACAAACTCCATGAAATTTCATATTTTGTGGAGGATTTATCAATTTATCTAATGCGTACTTTGAATCTGCTAAAATAGGTGCCTCAAAAACTGTATTAAAAAGTTTAAAGAGATTGATTGTAGCTGTTAAGGGTAAGCTATTTGAAATAGAATATTTCAAAATCATAAAAAATAGTTCCCCTTTTTTCACATTAATCGAAATCGATATTGATTCAAAAAAATCTTGACTTTCAATGAATTCTTGCAAAGATTTTGGAGTTTTATTTAGTTGACGATTATTTTTTTCTTCGGACATGATTATATCATACAGGTAGTCATTCAAATTGAAATCCTCTTCCATCGATTCATTAGCAAAACTCTGAAAATATTAATTTTTATTACTCATTGTTTACACTTTGCAAACATTTGACATAATATGTGTCTACATAACTAATTATTACTTCAAAATATTTTTGATGGTTTGAATAAAATAGAAAAAATTGTACATATAATTTCAAATTTATTTTTAGTAGTATGTGCTAATTGGTCTCATAACGATGATAAAATAAAATATTAAGGAACTTGAAATAGTTACTGAAAAATCAATGGCCAAGCGTACATTAGTATGGTAAAGTCGCCAAGACCATTTTTTCTACGAGTTAAAGTCCAAGATATATACAGTATACATATTGCATACTATATGTATGTATCTTAGTATAAGCCTTTATTATATATTTATTGTATATTAGCATTAGCAAATGCACAACTCTTTTAAATTAAATAATATCCAATATAAACTGAATAACGTATGAATAATTTGCGACGCTAGAAAAAGCATCGCAACGCTCCGCGTTCCCCGCGTGGATATATATGTCGAGCGAGAGCAGCCGACGCGAGAGAGGCTGAAGTAAAGCCC
>JAPYZP010010655.1:0-10204 GCA_030522985.1 Torymus sinensis
GTTCTCTCGGGGATGTTGTTGTGTTACAACGAGGGTGACGAGAGGATGAGGTTGTATGTCTTTAATCCGTTTTCGAGTCAGGCACCTAACTTCTGGAGGCTGGTGGAAAGTAATGTGGACGAGATAAGCGCACATCCCTGGACGCTATTCGAGCATGCGCTTGTGGAGCAGGATTACCTTCAGAGTAAGTTTTTGTTTTAATGCCTGCGTGTGTGTGTTCTCTGTTTAAGGTATTTTTATGATTTTTTTTCGTACATTTAAATTATCAATATAATTTTTCAATACAATCATCTTATTGGAAATGGAGAAATACTTTAGGAATCACTCTGTAAAAGTTTTGTAAGTGTAGTTTATATATATATTAAGTCAAAATGCTCTATTGTTTAATTTTTAGCTCAATATCATTATAGAATCTAATAACCAAAGAAATAATAGATGTGATTTAGAGGTACATATTCTTACGGAAAAAATTTATTATACAAAATTATTTATTCCCATCTCCACTATAATGGCCACTTTATAGACTTATAGACACATAGACACTTTACGTCCCGCATATGTAGGAATATGTACAGTAACATCGTCTAAATTTGTATCTTTATAAGTAGTGAATTTTGTTAAAACTAACAAAATTATTCGAATTTTGTTCACTTCGGTTTGTATACAATAGTCATTTTATAACATGAGCATGGATGGGTCTAAGACAAATGTTTAAACAGCAAATTGAAACGTCACACATATTGAAATCGAAGAAAAGATATAAAATTCGTAAAGAAACGGAAGTGTTTTTTTTTTTTGTAGAGAATTTATAATGGCACATTTTGTGGAAACCATTCATTGCCCGAAAATTTAATTAAAAAAGATCTACTTTTCAATTAGTATCTTTTTAATTAAGCATGTTCTGAGTATATGTATAACTTCTTTTACTAAATTGAGGAATCGAACTTATCATTGTATTTACAATATTATTAATAAAGTATCCGTCTTATCGTCAATAAAATTAAAAATTCTTTTCAAATCAGGCACCCAAATCTGTGAAAATCTGAACTTTCTGAAAGCGACGAACCTGCATGGCTACCCGGTGCGCATTGGCCTGACACTCAACGTCATACTCTACTTGAAATCCGATGGCAACGCATTAAACCTGGATAACATCGACGGCGAGTTTGGCTACATCACGCGCACATTATGGGCTCACCTTAACGCTACGCCAAAACTACAATTCTACGCGGACCTCTACTACGACGGCCGAACGAGGAGCCATGGATTTTTCAAGGATTTGAACGAGAATAAGGTCGACTACAGCATTAACGTGATGTTCTTGCGGGACACCTGGAAACGACAGCTTTACCCGTTCGAAATGTCCGGTATATGCGCGGTGGCTAAGATGGAGAGGACCAGTGCTACCCAGAAATTCCTGATTGTCTTCGATAGCTCATCATGGTTCGCGGTCACAGGTCTGTGTCTCACCGCGCTGATCATATTGAAGTTTATAGTGATTAAGAAAAGCTGGCAGGCTTGTAGTTTGGAAGTTGCCAGGATGACGGTGGGTATGGCGAGCCTCAGTCGACCCCGCAGCAGCAGGAAGTTCTTCTTAATGGCTTTGCTAATAACGATAATCGCTAACTCCTTCCTACAGTACCTTATCAACTCGCTCTACATGCTACCCAACTTCGACGCCGTGATCGACACCTTGGCCGACCTCGTCGCCTCGAACCTACCTGTTTACGGCCACCCCAACTACAGGGAGTTGTTTGCTGGTTACGGTGACCTGGCCCACCGCTACAGGGACAACAATTACCTGCCGAATTGCCTGGCGCGGTTACGCCGTGGCGAGGATGTCGCCTGCGTTTACATGTGTAAGATGCACAATATCACCAACGATAGACTCGTCCGCGTGGCCGAAAATAGGATGAGGAATACGTACCTCACGTTTACGATTCGAGAGGACTGGCCATTGGCGAGTAGAGTTAACCAAGTGTTCGCCAGTATGAGGGAAGCTGGATTATTTAGCTTGTTTGAAAGAAGGGACGTGCAGAGGTACCAGAAGTATGTACAGAAAAAGGAAAATTGGAAAAGCGTGGATTTTAGCACCGCCTTGCCGACGTTCCTCGGGTTTGCCTGGAGTATAGGCTTCGCCACGTGCGCGTTCTTCATGGAGATCGGAGTTTATAGGGGTTCGATGATTGTAAGAAGATACTTTGCAAGTTCAACTGGAGGTGATTGATGTGTTGAATATTGCGTTTGTGGTAACATGATTGTACAGGCAATGTACACAGAATGGTGAAAGTTTTATTTCGTAGAAGCAGGACAGGTTACGAGAACTATAGAATGACTAAGGTAGCATGAGAATTTTTACGGCTAAATTATACTGATAGTTTAAAGATTTACGTTGAAAATATGTCGACGTCCCCAACGAAGACTAGCACAATTCGCGTTGCCTTATGGAGATTAACACAGAGAAAACTGAGTTGTGCTAGTCTTCGTTGGGAGCGTCGATGTATAGGGGAAAACGAGGCAATACCGGTCACTGGCGAATTTCCGTCAGCTATTTACAAGAAATTCATAAACTTTTGAGCACGTATTACAATTGAATATTAATATACATTTTTCAAGCATTTAAAACTTTATATTACTGTTAATTTAGTAATTATAAAAAGTTCACGTACTTTTCTTATAAGAATTCCCGAGTATTAAATAAGATATTAAGCATATATTTTGACTTTTAAAGGGTACACTCAATATACTATATTAATCTAAATACTTTAACGAAATTAACTGATATAAACAATTAGCAAAAATAGTCTTTTATTATTTTAATTTTTTTATTTTTATTGCGTCATCAGATTTGGGGTAATCTCGGTCACACATTTTCATCTTTGCATAAAGTTTTTATGCACCTACTCTGACACAATATCAACATACATGTAATAACTAGTGTATACAACCATTTTTACATACAACAAATATTTCAATATGCTATTTTGGATCATTCAACATTTAGCTGACGTATTTTAAAAGTAAAAATCAATTATGACTACATGTTTCGCTGGAAAATGAGCCATAACAATATTGTGAACACTTTTCATGCTTATTTAATTAAAGTAAATGAATTATTTATTTATAAAAAGAATATCTTTCTAGTGACTGGGATTGCCCCTGTGTTGACTGAGATTATCCCAAGTTGAAAGCCCACCTTCGTTTGATTTTTATTTTTGATTTTGCTTTATATCATGATAAATTTTTATTTTAAGGTGAAACATTTTATGAATTTTGATAAACAGTAATAGAAACTAACTATATAACGTGAAAAATAAATGAAAAGTATAATGTATTGTAAAATACCAAGTAATTCCGCTTAGGTGACCGTCAAAACCCCATCCTCCCTATATTTTAGTTTGTAAGAACTCGATTAAGTAGATTACATCGATTAATTTAACCCTTAAATGACACCTGGGGTGTAACTGACCCCAGAGCAATTTCATGCTAAGTTTTGATTTCGACCTTTTCTCTTTTTCAAGAATTTTTTTTTAATAATTAAATTATCAATAAGGCTTCGCAAGTTTTGTCCCCTATTTCGTATGGCTTTCGTGTCATTTAAGGGTTAACTCGACTAATTGTAAGTAATGCATAATATATTGTTGTAAAATACCCATTTTTCGCATTCATAATTAGCACCTTCTGTAATAATGAATACTCATATAACTATTGTGACTCAACGACATTGAACTTAATGACAGCGCCCCCATGTAGGATTCAAGGCACCGCGCAACGTTCGCAAAAACGACGTAGATCAGATCGCTCGCGATACTCGCTTGAGCAAGTAGTTTCGTCGAACAAGCGCAGTCAAATTATTACTGCTTACCGCGCGCCGCCTATTATACTATGATGTAATATTTTAATTCTTCTAATAAAGTTGAGAATAAAACAGTGCGTGAAAGGTGTTCAGTTCATTTAAATAGCCTCTATACTATATATATTATTGAATGTTTCAAAACTAAATTGATAGACTCTTTGTAGTTTTATAATGGCAGATGATACCTTCTATACCAGAAGTTCAAAATACACATTATTTTTAGCTCGGTGAAAACGTGACTTAATTACTGCGTAACCCCGAAATAGTATAGTATCTGCCAACGGCGTAAAGTGGGTTTTTTTAGACCGAGTGTGGAATTTACAGTAGGGTCAGTAGGAGTGGAAGGCTCGCAAGTACAAGCCGAAGACGAGTGCGTTTTGCGAGCCGAAGACAAGTACTGCAACCACACGAGGTTAAAAAGCCCACTTAGATCTTGGTGCATTTTTTGTAATGCATCTATACTTTTTACCGTTTTTGCTTTCTCGAAGAAAACGCTTTGTAACGGTGAAAATTTTCGAATGAAAGATTTTGATGTATTTCATAGTTTTTGAGCCTCCTGAGTTAGAATAATAGGTTTTTAAAAAGTTTACGTATGTATGTATGTATGTATGTATGAAACCAAATTTTGGAGGCAGCGTAACTCGGGAACAGATGGACATAATGAGCTGAACTTCCCATCCATCTTAGGTATGTCCTAACTTACAACTGATTAAATTTTTTAGTCAAATGGATGATTTGAAAATTTTATTTGGATAAAATAACAATTTTGAAAAAATGTTTTACTTAAAAAAAATTTCTTTTTCTTAATTTACACTAAAGATATGCAAAATGGAAACGGATATTCTTAAAGTACTTCTTTCTAAATTATGTATTTTAAAACTACTCACGAGTTTTTTTTGGACTTAATGTGGATTTGAAAAAGTAGCTACTTTTTCGAAAAGTTAACTAGTTTTATAAATCGTAAATAACTTTTCGGTATTCCATCTCAAAGATGCATATAGTATAAATACATTCTTGAAATACGCTTAAAACGATTTAGTATAAAGTTAATTATCCTATTAATTAGTACAAAATAATTATGCAATTTAAATGAATCAAAACTTCCTTAGCCATTTCTATTCCACATATATAGAATATCAACAAGGAAATTAAAATTTGTATGCGGAAGGAGTCCGAATAGACACTTTCTAATGTGAAATAACCATTTATTTGAACATTTACTGTTTTGTACATTTCACTATTTGAATAGTTGATTGGAAAAATGACATAATTGTTAATGTTTAGAAGTTATTTTCAGTTAAATCAGTTCACGCTACCTATTCGACATTCGATTTTTCAAAGAATAAATATTTTCAGAAATTTTTTTATGAAAAATCAATATCTGGCGTCATATTGTCGCCGTAATAAAAGAATAATAGCTCAAGTAATTTATAAAAATTATGAATAATGAGAATTTTCTTTTAAAAAAATATTAGAAATCAATAGATTTTTTTAAATCATTTCGTATCTACCTTTTCTACTTCTTGAAGATACTATGAATAGTTGTACAGTACTTTTAATAAGTTACAAAATTTTATAAAACTTGATTTAAATATACTGTATTTGTCGCATTAGATAATTGCGTAATTTTTGGTACTATCTCGATTTCTGAAACTCGAAAAGAAAATCGACAAATCCTTATTTCCATTTTCAGTTTAACATGTATCGCAGGTGTACATCGTAGTTTTATTAGTAAAAGTGTTTTATATAAATATTGAACTTTTCTTGAATTTATTAAAATTTCACTTAGTTCTATTCCACGTCTATATTTGATATTTTGTGTGGGAGTATATTCACTTAATTCCTTTAGATAATGGAGAAAATAGGTATAAAATAGGAAATTGCCCAGCTCGAAACGTCATGCCGCAGCGGAACATTTCCCGATGAGTTATCGACCTTCGCCATCTGTTTTCGACTAGACGTAACTACCTTAAAAGCCCATTCGAAGGATCGATATCTACAAGAATAATTGTTTCGGCAGCTATTATACAAGCTTTTAATCCAAGGCCCGTGTATTAAAAAAAGTTTCAACTTACGTTTATCAAACAAATATGGAATTTATTGAAATTCAAACGCCAATATGATCACTCCCGTCAACGTTACACGTGCTGTTATCAATTCCCTGCACAAAATATGTTTTAAATGACAAATAAAAATCGTAAAAATGAAACTCATGTGTACGGTCTTGTATTACATTTGTCTGTATAAATTTCTCAAACTGCAAAGTATAGAAGCCATGCTCACAAGCAACAAGAACGAGTTAGTCGACCGAGCTGTAAGTATAATATAAAGAACTTCCCAAATCTATAGAATCACACAATTCTAATCTAAGAAAGCTTCCTAGGTAATGATAATCCAGCAATGTTTCAACGACAAATCGAAGGGCCTCGTAGTATCAACGGACACGACAAATCCAAATGACTACAATCACCTCTTGAAAAACCTGCACTCCTCTGTCCAACCTCTAAGCCTCGTCGGCCCCCAGCCCAACAACTCAAAACCAAACCACACAATCTCCTATCCGGCGACTAACTTCGTCCTCTCGTTGTTCTCGGGGACGCGCGAGTACGAGCTTCTGCGTAGTGTTCGCGAGTCCGCTTGGTGGAACCACGAGGGCACCTTCTTGGTTGTCGTCCGGGGCTGCTGGAGAGCAGCGAGCACCGGGAATGTTGTTGTGTTGTGACGAGGGTGCCGAGAGGATGAAGCTATACGTCTCGAATCCGTTCTCTAAGCATGCGTCTGAATTCTGGAATGTGGTGGAAAGCACTGTCGACGAGATGAGCGAACATCCCTGGACGCTGTTCGAGCATGCGCTTGTGAAAGAGGATTATCTGCACTGTGAGTTTTTGATTTCTTGTATCTGCATGTCCTGGGTGTATTCTCTGTTATATTAAGAGTGATAGCTGAAAAGACGCTTTTCATACGTTTCTATAAGGAGATGTACATTAACCATATAATATTTTTTGAAAAGGTGATGAAATCTCTCCAAAAGTTACAGTCTTTATGTATTTGTATGCGAGTTTGAAGTTTGCGTTTTTCCAAATAAATATATAGAATACTTTGGAATCCGTTTAAAAAAATTAACAATCAAAAGTATATGTTTTTCATTCAAGTTTAAGCAATGAATACAAAAAAGAATTTCGTATTCCGATTCCAAGTTAATATCTTGATTCACTAAGTCGACCGATTATACTTATAACATTTACAATACTATTGATGAAATAATCATTTTATAATCAATAAAACGACTTAAAAAAAAAACTAACTGTATTCTTTTTTAAACTAGCCTCCCGAATCTGTGAAAACCTGAACCTTCTGAAAACGACGAACTTGCACGGCTACCCGGTGCGTATCGGCATAACTCTCAACGCTACCTTCTACTTGCAATACGACGGCAACGCCTATCTGGATGACATCGACGACGCGTTGGGCGACATTGCGCGCACTTTATGGGCCCATCTCAACGCCACGACGAGTCTGAAGTTCTACGGCGACCAAGCGAAGAGTCACGGAATTTTCGAGGACTTGAATGAGAACAGGATCGACTACGACATGAAAATGATGTTCCTGCGGGACAACTGGAAGCATCAGACGTACCCGTTCGACATGTCTGGTATATGCGCGTTAGCCAGGAAGGAGAGGGTCAGCTCGATGCAAAAGTTCCTGAATGTCTTCAATTTCCACTCCTGGTCCGCTATCGCAGGTCTGTGTCTCATCGCGCTGCTTATATTAAAGTTTATAGTGACGAAGAAAAGCTGGCAGGCGTGTAGTCTGGAGGTCGCCAGAGTGACGATGGGTATGTCGAGCCTCAGTCGACCCTTATACAGCACCAGGAAGTTCTTCGCAATCTTTCTGCTGATAACGATGATCGCCAACTTCTTCCTGCAGTACCTCGTCAACTCGCTCTACATGTTACCCAACTTCGACGCCTTGATCGACACCCTGGACGATCTTCTCGCCTCGAACCTACCCGTTTACGGCCATCCCAATCACAAGGAGTTCTTTGCTGGTTACGGGGACCTGGTCCACCGCTATAGGGACCACGGGAACGTGCACGAGTGCCTAGCGCGGTTACGTACCGGCGAGGATTGCATCTGCACGTACGTGTGCAACCTGCACAACATCACCGATAACAGAATCATCCGCGTAGCCAAGAACAGGATGAGGGATCTCTATGTTACGTTTATGATCAGAGAGGACTGGCCATTAGTGAGTAGAGTTAACGAGGTGCTCGCCAGGATGAGGGAGGCTGGATTGTTCAGGTTGTTCAGAAATAGGGACGTACAAAGGTACGAAAAGTATGCTAGGAAGAGAAAGAAGTGGAGGAGGATGAATATCAATACCGCCTCGCCGACATTCCACGGGTTCACCTGCTGTCTAGTGTTAGCCACGTGCGTGTTTCTTGTGGAGATCGTAGTTTATAGAGGTCCTAGGATTATGATAAGGTTATTCTCTAGATCAACGTGATGTGGTTACTGTATAGAATATGGTATCTGTTATAAGATGTTTATAGAGGACATGTAAAATAGTTTTATTTTGTAGAATGAAAGCTGTAGATCATGAGGTGCAGAAAATATATACTGAAACTCAAATTTCAGCATAAAAATCAGGGTCATACGTGGAAAAAGGATCTAACAAGGCGAGCACCTGCAGGAATGCGGGTCCTGGGTTTGGCTAAAACTGTAGAAGGTAGTTCGTTATGACAAACAAGGAGACACGTGTCTCGAGGTTTTTCTGAATGGGCCTTTTTTCCGAGACTCAAGCTAATTTATGTCTAAAATGAACACTTTTTGATAAAAATGGGTTATAGCTTTTCGAATATTTCGGTCAAATAAATGGACTAAAAAGTTTATAAAAGAAGTCAAAAAAAGCTTTAATTTAAGCTGTGTTTCATTTATTAATGTCGATTTTTTTAAAGTTATAGGCTATCAAGTTTTTAAAAAATCAACATTTTAGACGAATTTAAAAAATTAAAATCAAGCAGGGATAGAGCGGAATGTTGCACTGATTTTTTGTTAATAGAGGTTAAGCGATAAAATTGTCGGGTGAGTTGTGTATTTATATTCTTTTTCAATCAATAAATCTGGAATAATTTATGTTTTGTTTTGTTGTTTGCGATATTTTCTTTTAACCTCTCCCAACCTTAGAAGCTGTTGCTTGCCCCCAAGCGACAGTTTGAGACAGCGGAATTCTCTTTTAGAGATTAGTTCACTTTTAAACGAACGATGATTTTAGAGCCAATAACGCAAATTATTTTATACCACTCTAACCTCAAAATCACAACTTCGGTATGATTTTTCGGCGCTCGTGATATAAAATATCGTATGAAACTATTGTGGAAGGTGTTTATATACTTTCAACGTCTTACCATTAATTTCAGTAAAATTAGCATTAATTTATGCAAAGAAAAAGACTCTAAGATGTTTTTTTTTATTAAAAAATGTAAACAAGACCGCAGTACTCAGACGTCCTATGTCGAGTTGGATGCAATACTCGGACATCGGTATATGTCTTAAATGTGTCCGACTACTGCTTTATGCGAATTGAGTGGAATGTTGAGTCGGGCAAAAATTGGTGTCTACCTTCTTCTGAAACATAACCTCGATAAGTTTTTAATTGACTTTGTGATGATTGTAAGGTCTGAATTAATTCAAGATCCATTTTACTACGTAACTAATATTATAATGAATGCAAAGGAACCATTTTTCTATCAAATTAAAAAAATAATAGTGGTTTTTTTAATGCTGTCCGAGTACTGGTGCCAATTTTCTCTTTGTCCGGGTATTGGGTATTTTACCTTACAGGGCGCACGTGCTCGCTTCTCTCATTGGTTGAGAGCAGGCTCGCACGTCATCGCCGACCAATGAGAGAAGCGCGCGTGTTGAATGTAGACCCATGAAAGCGCTTACCAAAATCGCACCTAGGGTGACTGCACCAGTGTTGGAACAGGCACCAGTGAATGAACAATTTCTTCAAATATATGAAAATATCAAGCTTTTTATAGTATTGTTTATCTAACATGACGATAATTTTCGAATCCTTGAAAATTTTTATTTTATTTTATATAAAGATTCTGCATAAAAGAATCTTGTTAAGAATAAAATCATAAAACCGCTGCATCAAGTGTTTATTCACTGGCGATTGTATTCATTCACTGGTGACACGTATTTAGATACTAAGACGTGTTCGTTCATTCACTGGATCTTAGGACATAAGGTAAAGGTCCCGATTATGGAACACTTCAAAAAGTACGTCCCCATTGTGAAACAGTGTAATACAAATTAAGATAGAAGTAATTTGGAAAAGTTA
>JAPYZP010010656.1:0-10092 GCA_030522985.1 Torymus sinensis
CCTTCGAACCCAACAAATTTTATTTCAAACATTTTTTTCTCAGAGCAAATTATTAACCTGTTTTAGGGGGTGGTAAATTAAAATGGGACACCCTGTATACACGATGTTTGAAACCATACGACCTGTACGATGCAACTATTATATATAGATATACAAATAACATCGGAATTTTTCTTCAAATAGCCATTTCTCGGAAAATAGTACCGCTTGCCATATTACAAAATATTCTAAATTATTGGTTTTTGAGTCCAGTATAATACAATAGTTTTTAAGAAAATTTTAAAGAAAATTGGCTTTGCAATTAATTAAAATGAGTCTTAAATACATACTCAGCCTATGCTTCCCATATTGAAGTGGTAAACGTTGGCATTAAATATCTCAATAATTAGTACCGCTCCCTATACTGGAGGTAAACATATAACAAGGAGTATGTACACAAATTTTTAAGAAAATTTAAAGAAAATCGATTTCTGAGTGAACTACTTTAACTTCTACAGTGATTCAGAAGTCACACTCGTACTTTCTACTTCCGGACTCGCTTGCGGTCGGTTCAAAAACGTTTTTCACTTCCGGACTGACTTGCGATCGAAACCGTAAGTACTTTCCCTTTAGCTTTTCTATCATGCCGATCGAAAATCCCAGGTCCTTTTTGGTTGTAAGATCTTTTTCGGAACATGAAAATCATCTCGACCACACATAAAAGTGAATAAAACAGAATCTGTTTATAAAATAGCATTTATCTCTTGTTTAAAGATTTTGATAAAAAATAATTCTCCGACAAAGTTGCTTCATAAAAAAAAAGCAACAAATGTAATAAATTATACTAAATTAAGAGTAATGATAACAGTATTATTAGTCAGAAGTGAAAAGTATTTTCAGGATCGATTGCAAGCGAGTCCGGAAGTGCAATTAAGCATTTATCGGTAGCATTCGAGTCGAGAAGTACATGATATTTTCGGACTCGGTATAGCGTCTGATTCTGAAAATGCTTTTGGAAAATAGTATACTTTTGGACTTCCGGCTTGAGGAACTCCAACATCTGCAACCTTGCGGTCGAGGCACATTTGCACCCCTTCACCAATGTGTCAGCCTGTTTTACTGTACGATAATATCAATAACATAAAATCTGATGAAATAATTGTCTACCGAATAATGTGTCATACAATTGGTAACATTTTGAAAAGTCCTGCAGAAGCCAGTAATTGTTATAATAATAATATATATACAAATTCGAGATAATTTTTTCCAATTTATATTTTTAGAAATGAATTTCAGTTAGAGCGTATTTTGGAATCACAGAGTAGATTATGCGGCCATGTTCTCAAAATTGAAAATCCATTCGGAAAATTCAATGAAAAGAAACAAAATTCAAATCAGACAAAAATCGCAATCTGCCCGAGCTTTCGTGCAATAATTATCTTCGCACGACAATCTACACGCTTCCTACTAAATGGTAATATCTTGCGCCGCGCCTTTTTTACACACACACACACACACACACACACACACACACACACACACACACACACACACACACACACACACACACACACACACACACACACACACACACATCGATCTCTTTCATTGCGCAAGAATTGGGAAGGAGGCATGTCACTAGGATATATCTCATGCATATACGTAAATACACTTGATCATGATCTTCAATCATGCCGCGTGACATTCACGCGACGCATGACCCTAACGAGCGCGGACGCTAGTGACGATCATCAGAAACTTGACAATAAAAATCTATATTATCTATGCACTGATAGCTTATCGGAAGTCACATAGCAGAGAGAGAGAGAGAGCTTGCGCTATAGCGTTTTATTGGTCGAGATGCTCGGAAGCTCCGCGTGCGCGCGAGAGGATGGAAAAATAATATTGATGTATGTTTATATGTTCAGTGCGGTATGTATACGAAGAATGGGATTTTGCGAGTGTCAGCAAAGCTTTTCGGCAATGAGGGTTGTATAATCGCGGATATTGAATCCGTTTTTTCATTCGCGTGAGATAACACGGAGTACGGAGAAAGCTTTTTCCTCATTGTTATTAAAAGTTATTTGGAATTATATATGTATAGTAAATAATTAATATAGATGAAATTCTTCAAAATTATTTATGTATTTTAATTATACAGTTAATAATATATAGCAATGATTTTATTTATTTAATGATAAACTTACACTTCTTTCGTATCTTACACTATAAATTTAGATGATATGCTAATTTTCTGACGTGCATAGTAGAGAACTTAAAATAATGAAACACAAACTCCAGATAGAAAAGAAAATGAATTTTTACAATTTCTAAACTCTGTACAGTCATATTATTCAGGGTCAAACACTTACGTTTCGCGCATTCTATTGATGCTTATGCACGTGATAGCATAGTGACCTAAAGACCTACTGCTGATCTATAGCAGAAATGATATATGTATGCAGGCACGTGCGATAATTTCTTCCATTCGCTTATATTTTTAATTTAAAATAAGAAAACAAATGGGAAGTCCCAAGCGCTAGTAAATAGTTAAACATTGCCATAGTAAACGAGTGAAAACGCAATATAGAAAGTTGTAAAATTAGTTCGAACGTGAATTTCTGTCATGATAATGAGGGAACCGATGAAGTTTTTTCCGCGCGCTTTGAGATTTATGAGTCAGTTGAACGAAAGCTTATCTGTTTCGCGATTTTTTAATTGCAATATTCCGTTAAATTGCGTTTGAAGAAAAATGCCTTATCCGAGATGATATAGATACATTTAAATAAACGACGACATCTCTTTTGTATATCTAGATGCACGTTAATTGTTTGTAAACAAATTCTCTGCTGCTAGGGTGGACCGGTGATGTTATTGTTATCCTATATAAATCATGTGATCTGCAGTAAAATGCATTATAAAAGCAAAAAATTATAAATTTGTAATTTCTTTTCCGATGCTAATATTATCATTTACAATAATTGAATATCGTGTTAGATATACTTGATTAAATATTATACGCCGTATAATAATTTGCGTAACATTTCATCGAACCCAAACTACACAGACAGTTTTTGTATCGAGCTTATTCTGATAATTTTATCTTCTGATGCACACTTACATTATGACATAAATAAAGCAATATATTTTTAACCACGCGGAGAGTCTATATTGTAAAAATGTATACATCACATACACAATTAATGCCCGATTATATCTGGTCAGTTTGCAAATTAACGCCGCCGAATCCATAAATTCACGCAATCTAATTTTAGAAGACGCCATTGTACTTCAAAGTCGATGCTTTATCGTCGCAAGAAGTTCCGCGGATGCACGAAGTCAAAACTTTGCGATTTAAAAAGTTTCCGAACCGTTTTTTACTTTTTTTCACTGATGACTTAATGAATACTGCATGTATATTGTGCGTATCAATTCGGTTTGTTGACATGGTAGTCCGTTGAAGTGACTTTTAATCCAATTATAATATATGAAGGTTTTATCTTTCAAATAACTTAGTTTTATCTGTCTAGTCATGATTAAATTCAAGAAAAATTTATTTTATTTAATTTCCTTAGATACCAAATTTCTTTAGCAAAAAGAAGTATATAGATATGTAGAACGTAATAAATCCTATTTTGTTTTCTAAACTCGGATTAAATAATTGACTATGAAATGAAGTTTGTAGGAAAAATTACTCTTTCACACACAAAAACTCGTATTGTTATCAATGTTGCTATTACAAGCGAAATAGAAAAATTTATCTATTCTTGTATTTTGTTATTTGTATCAAGATGGCACATGCAAGATGAACCAATAATAACACAAACATTGCGAGTTACAAGATTGATCATCGTCAGCGAAAAATCTTGATTAAGCAGCAGAAAATTATAAATTTCATTACGTTTGCTCCGAAACAATTGGAACTAAGTACGAAAATAGAAAACAATATAGAAAATCTATAAAATTTATCTTTATTTCATTCAGAATAACCTTCTATTGCCCTTTTGATATGTGACATATGTTCACAAAATAATGCCCGACTATACACACTGGAAAAAAGTCCGTAGTGATAATGACTATAAGTTATAGTAAAGTACGATTTAGTAGAAGTAGGTATCTATATTTTATTTAAAAATTAACAATATTTCAATATTTTCAAATATAATTTTATAGTAAATACAACTATTAATTATAGTAAAACCCAAAAAGTTAAATTAGACATAATATATAGTAAAGTTAAATAAGAATAAATATGTTCCATCTACTATTTAAAATGAGTCATTAATTCCGAATAAATTTTTCATGTTCTTTTAACTTGAAAACAATGATTAATTTGACTAAATATTTATAGTAAATGTTAGATACATTTTTCAAGTATAAGAAACCTTCAAATTAACTTGTAGTTTCTATAAATATTAGTAGTGACAAAATCACACTATATTTTTTAGTAAATCAACGCACTTCTAAATAGACAAACCTTTAGAAGCTATTCAATGAATTTTTACACTCTTACTTTTCAAATACAAAAATAATGTTGAGAAAGGACACAATATATTATAACAGGCAAACTCGTCAGTCTTTTTTGAAGTGCCCCGTAGAAGATGACCGAGGCCCAGAGAATCGAGGGCTATTTAAAATCCGGGGGTTTACCTAATTATTACCAAAACTTGATTATGATCATAATCAATTTTTGTCATGACACAAAAGTTTCAGTTTCATGTGTATAGTAATAAAAAAAAAACACTAAAATTTGTAACAGGTTTATAACAAGAAGATTTATTAATAAAACATTTAAATAAAAAACATTAAATATGCATTTTTTTATCCCCACTAAAATGTTACAATTCGCCTACTGTACAAAACATCGAATTTCATTAATACTATTTCAAAGCGAATTTAACTTGTTTCTAATGACTTATTTCGAGATATCTTTAATTATATCCCTATATTTGAATTGTTATAATCGAAAATATGATTTTAGTAATTTAGAATTTCGAAATTAAGAACAATTCCCAGTACCATATGTCGAACTAAAAAACATCTACAGTTGACTTCAATTTTAAAGTTAATGGTCGAAACTTTGTACCCCCCCCCCCCCAAATAAATTATTCATTAATTAAAATTACAGATAAGATCTCATATCTCTGAAATTTGTATAACGATCTCATATGAGAACTATATGAGATTTCTTACGTCATCGTTTTTAGTTTCAATTACGATCTCCTGTGAGATCTCATATAATAGTTGTCTTTTCTTTCTAAAACATATACAGCTTATAATAATTCATACAATCACAAATTCGTTTGAATCTAATATTTTACTATTAAAGTTGTCAGTGACAACGTATTTTCATAAGTCAGAGCACATTTTATCCTAAACTATTTTACTACTTCCTTTTAATAAAAATATTGCAATTTTACCTAAATTTTTATTACTTTTTAAGGCTTTCTATAATGGAGAAAGTGTTATATTTATAAACCTATACTCCAAAACTACACATAAAACGCTGAGAATTCGGACAACCACTGCTTATACAAAAGTACTTCACACTTTCTCTATTTCTACAGCTAAACGAAAATTCTGTTCCAATTAGGTCCTACACAAAGCCAAAAAAGCCTCATTTATATACTTTTACACTGTCGTACCGCAGCCAAACAAAATCCAGCCCAATAAGTATATAAACACGGCTCTTCCTCCTCCCCGAAAATCACCGCAAGGCCGCGATTACCCCTCGGCGTCAGCCAAAGTTCGCGTCGCGAGCGCGCGCCGTCCACGTGCTTTCCGCGCGATAACCGACGTTTATAACGCGCGCATGTAATATAAGCACAAGTATAGCTATAGCGTACGGCAGGCGGCCCAAGTGCATATAAAGCTCGCGCGGCAACTCGGGATTACTTTTTTCGTTCGTCGACTGTGCTCGCAACGGCATAGAACCGCTCGAGTCTCGTGGCTGGATTCCCTGGTGCATCTTCATATACGTGTGTACTTGGAGAGTTCGAAATAGTAGTGCTGATTTGGGCGAGGAAGAGTTCGATAGCGGGCGACGCGCATGAGCTTCGATTTCGCGCTTCTGGTGAGTGTTTTTTTGGGGATTCACAGTGGGCTTTTTATATATATAGGAGGACTTTGAGAAAAGCTTTGATTATACGCATAATTTTTCTTCGCGGCGTAATATAAATTGTTACTTGAATGCTGCGAGAAAAATTACTGCCCGACTTTTACAAGGGAGAGTATAAGTTTTTTTAGTCAATTGATCAGAGAATATTTGTTAACTTTAATTCGAGAAAATATTAGTCTATCCCTTTTATGAGGCTGGAAATGTTAGCATAATTTTTATTATTTCTTCTTTTTTTTTCATTATACATTTAGAATTCAATATTTTATTTGCAATTATAATAGATAAAAATATATACTTATATAAGTCGTCTCACATTTACTGAAATGGAAAAATCACTTTTTACTTCACTGCAATAATAAGTATATACAATTCAATTAACCTTTTCATTGCCGTATGATGATCATCATTCACCCTTCACATTTCGAACTGCATTCATATTACATATAACGGTTCATTCAATATATTCACAGTGCAAGCGATACCCTAGTAAACTCATCGTCTCCAAGCTATACGACAAAACCGTGACAATCGGTAACCAAAAGATGTCGGTCCTGACTGTGCCCGCGAAGCCGATCATGCAGAACGGCCACCACAACGGCCTGCACAATGGAACGCTTGAGTGTAACAATCCCAAGATGAAGTTCCAGAACGGCAAAGTCGAGAGCGAGGAACACGAGGAACATCAGTATCTAAAGATCATCCGGCAGATACTGGATAAGGGTGCCGTGAAGGAGGACCGCACCGGAGTTGGCACCCACTCCATCTTCGGCACCCAGATGCGATTCAATCTGAGAAATGGTGAGTGTTTTTTTTTTTTGCTTTCGAAACTCTCAAATCTATTTTGTCGTTCCCTAATAATATATGCAAAGTCATGCCATTTTTTTTTATCAAGCTGTCGACTGATACATATTTTGCATTCCAAATATATACATCGGCGACCGGTACTGAAAGTTTCTTACAAAAATAAGCGTGTTTCAGTGTTTGAAGACGAGCATGATTTGCTAGCACATTTCGTGAGGTTGTGACAAAAACTAACATCATGTTCAATAAAACATTATCTTCTACTAAAAAAAAAACTAAGACGGTAAAAATGAAATTCGCTGAGAGTTGAATAAAAAAAAATAGCTAACTATGTACTAAACGAGTTTATCTAATCGACGATTTTTTAAATTCATACTCTTATAAGCAAATGAAAATGATTCGGAAAATTTTGAAATGATTTATGCGCAATAATTTTAACATTTTATAGCTACGTATATGTTTAATTAGAAGCTTTTTCATAAAATAGGGTGAAAATTCTGCTATCCAATTAGGTACCAACTGAACATAAGTTTTTGATGTACTAGAAGTAAATGTTCAGCACGAAAAGAAAGAAGTTTTTTTGGCTAATTTATTTCCTACAGTATGGGCAATAAGTAATATGTGGCCACGGTGCTAAAGCGAAATATTGGCCATACTTTTTTCCATATAACGCTTACATATTATCACTTCCATATTTGGTTTTCTCAGAGTATTATATGACAAATAGTATTTTGAGTCGTAGAATCCGAATTTCATGGATTCAAGGCATGGAAACGCAAAAAACATGCGAAAATCTTCAAGTTTTGCACTAAATTGTTAAATAAAATAAAAAACTGACAACGTTCCCGCCTCGAAACCATGAAATTCGGATTCTGCGCCTCAAAATACATAAAAGAAAAAAAAGTTTGGTTACCGTGGCGACCTCCTACAATAAAAATGGACAATTTGGCACACTTTATGGTCATAAATGCCACTTTACGCGAACGAGAACCCAAATTTATTTTACGATCCACCGACTCCAAAACAAGGCGTATCCACTGAGCTTTTTACGCCTAGTATAACATCACAATATAATTATTAATTTACACTCGAAAATTAGCGCTTGAAAAGAGTTTTGGTCTTCGTCGTAATCTTCGCGTGAATCTGGGTAGTTGTCGCCGCATGCTCGCGAGTCGTCATAGTTGACGTTGAAGTTTTGTGAAGCGTGCTACAAAACTTTCCCGTACGGTGATCGATATAAACAATGACTACTTATGATATTTATTTCAAAACTTTTGCTACATTATTCAAACGAGACAAAAAATATTTCAATAGATAAATGGCTATCCGTTCGATATATAATTATTTTGAATTAAATTTTAATCCATCGAACGAAAACTCCTTTTCAACGAGTGCCAAATTCAGCAGTTCTATATTTCGGAAAATTCCATTTAGTATAATGAATCGTTATTCGATGATAAAAAAAAGAAATTACCAGATCGAAGCATTGGAAAATCCACCTAACAAAGCTCAATGTTTACAAACTCGAAAAAGTCATCCTGCCCCGCTGACGATAACGCATACATAACGTAACGACGACGCCACATCTGACAGTTTCCTAAAACAAATTCAAATCGCGTGAACGGAACGATAGCGAAGAATTCCTATCATCCTGACCCCACGAACTTTCCTGCACTTTTGCTGCACCTTATCTCTATATGTAACATTTTTCATCGTGCGTTACAGGCACTTTCCCACTCTTGACGACGAAGCGCGTGTTCTGGCGCGCGGTGGTCGAGGAGCTGCTCTGGTTCATCCGCGGCTCGACCAACGCCAAGGAGCTCAGCGCCAAGGGTGTCAAGATCTGGGACGCGAACGCGTCCCGCGAGTTTCTCGACATCTGCGGCTTTCACGACAGGGAGGAGGGAGACTTGGGTCCTGTTTATGGCTTTCAGTGGAGGCACTTCGGAGCGAATTACGTAGACATGCACACGGATTACACTGGCCAAGGTGAGGTTTGGGTTTGATAAGTGGTCAATTTAGGGATGAGCAAACGAAGTATAGTTCGCAGATGTTGTGTTGGGAACTTGGACGTCGTTTAATTAAATGCGCTTTTGTTTTACTCTTTTCTTTTTCGAAAATTATTGAAATTGATAATGTTATCTACTTGGGAGATAGAGATAAGCGTTGTTTATACTAATCATCGTTTTTTCAATGTTACATTTTTTTGTACATAGAGTTAGAAGCTAATTACTACGAGAATATAAACGCTCTTTATCACTTCGAAGCATGTCGAGCGTTCAAATTCCATCGAATATTTATTCGAGGATATAAATGCACAACACATTTTTTATCGGTAGACCGTAAACAATTCAAAATTGGTAAATGATTACTATACATAGATATACGATATAGATAAAATATATTCCAAAAGTTTAAATAATTCTCTTTCAATTAACAAACAAAAAAAAACATACCCCGTCATATAATACACATGCTGAAAGAAAAAAATCTCCTAAACCAGGTATGGATCAGCTGGCCGACTGCATCCACAAGATAAAGCACAACCCGAACGACCGGCGCATAATCATGAGCTCGTGGAATCCCGTGGACATACCGAAGATGGCCCTGCCCCCATGCCACTCGCTCTGCCAGTTCTATGTGGAAGATGGCGAATTGTCCTGTCAGCTGTATCAGCGTGCCGGTGATATGGGCCTCGGCGTGCCCTTCAATATCGCCTCGTATTCGCTGCTCATGTGCATGATCGCCCATGTGACGGGCTTGAAGGTGCGAGGATGAATTAGTTTTGATTAATCGTTGTAGTTGTTGTTTTGTTTTTACGTCTCGTTAACACATGAGAATCTGTGGGACTTAGAGGGAACCACGTATGGAATCAACGTGAGATTTTACTGCGGAATTCTCGTGGTTCCTACATGTTTCCCAGCTACATAAGTTGTATATATGTATGACACGACACGAAGCAAACATTTATTCAGTAAACTTTCTTTTCTGTTTATAGGAATTTTGTAACAGAATTATGTTAGTGCTGAATATTTTAATGAACAAGCTTATTTTGATGTTGCAAAATACATGCAAAAAATGATAAACACATGGAAATGAGAAATAATGCAAATGAAAAAGAAAGTTTATTTGAAAATTCTGGGAAACATACAGGTGTCCCACGTATATATTACCCTACCTCACAGCCCCCCCCC